>JAJGOT010000658.1:265000-395075 GCA_022457155.1 Cladopsammia gracilis | reverse complement strand
CGTATCTCCGTCCTATGTCCTTTGCTTATCCTTAGTTTTATCATTTGCTTTGTTCTTTTCCTATCTACCTTTGTTTGCTTCTTTTGTCTCCACAGATGTTTTTTCCAGTCCCATGTGGGCCGATCTCAACCATGTCAAGGATCCTTCACTTCGTCGTTTGGTTGATAAATTACCGGAAGTCGTTCTTGGTTCCAGGGCCGACAATACCACACTTTCTTACCTCAACGGTTTTAAACGTTGGCGTGCCTGGGCCTGCAGGTTTCCGGAGATTACAGTGTTGCCAGCTACTCCTGTCTATGTTTCTTTGTACTTGCTCAGCGTTCTTCAAGCCTCTACGTCTCCGTCTCCAGTCCAGACCGCCTTGTACAGTATACGCTGGGCCCATGAAATAGCTGGTTTTGAGTCCCCGACCAGTCACACGCTTCCACAGAAAGTCTTGGAGTCAGCCAAAAGGAGGCTTTCCCATCAGGTTTCCAAAAAGCTTCCCATAACACCGGAAATTTTGCTGAAGTTTCACCAAAGTCTGGATGACTCTTTAGTGGACACAAGGTTTATGGCCATGGCTCTCTTTGCTTTTACGGGCTTCCTTAGATTTGACGAACTGTCTAACTTAAAACTTAAAGATGTAGTTTCACACGAGGCTTATTTTGAGTTTTTCATTCGGAGTCGTCTGACTGTATCATTGTCTTTAGGTCTATAATTTTCCCGTTCTTTGTATTTCTCAGCAGCCCATAGTTCGAGCTGCACACCCATTTGTTTGTTTGTCGTGAATATAAATAGGAAATGTATTTACATTCGGCGGAACTAAACTGTAAGTGGCAGTGACAGAGAATGTAAATAATTTCCTATTGGTATGAATGCACGTGAGCCGTTATGGCGTTAATTGACTCTATTGTTGTAACTTATATAAGGTTTTTTGGTCGTTATGTATTCATCTCAGCTCTCGAACTTTTCAATTTTATTTTATGCACTTTGTTTTATTTGTTTTTTACCTTTAACCCCCAAAGGTTCGTGCGCCTGCATTTGGTTGGGGAGTACGTTCCCATTTTTCCCACTGGGTTTTTGGGTTTTCGTACCAGGCAGCGCACTGGCTTGTAGTCCGAGTGGTGTTTCAGTTTTATGTCTGAATAATGTACTTAATGAGGACGGCATTAAACACTCGGACCCATAGTTCGAGCTGCACACCCATTTGTTTGTTTGTCGTGAATATAAATAGGAATCAAAAGTTTGTATGAGAACTCAAAGTCATTTAATTGTTGCAAATTGGATACTGATTTGTCACTTTACCTTTGAAAAATGTAACTCTTGAGCTTAAAGATACTACACACTAAATCTGGAGTGCACGGCAGTCCTTTGTTACTTTTTAGCAAATGTGACGTCTTCCATACATTTTATGTAATTTTTGTGTAGGTTTTCTAAAAAGCAACAAATGACCGCCTCTCCCCCAGTTTCCCCTCGGCTCGTTCGCTCGCTCCAGACTCGCGGAGCTTCTTTTCGTGATAAGCTCGCTCGCTTGATTGACTGAAAGGGACAGCTAGCAGTCTAACATATTACATGTGAAATATGTTCAGATGCGCATGTACGTGATGTAACAAAAACAGGGGGCCCCCTGGAAAACAACAACAAATTTCAAAGTAAACCATGCAGATATGTTACAATTATTTCGGGAAATTAGAAGCAACAGCAACCTGCAGAAAATAATCATATGAGGCGCCATGTGATTTGAAGCTTTAATTTTAAATCTCTGGTCTTTCACGATCACTGCAGATTCATTCAAAGAGATCAACGTCTTAAAACACTGCCACGTGCATGTACCGATATAAAATAAACTGGGTTGAAAACTTTATATGACTACAGTCTCGCAAGAAAAGCTCAGTAAAAACTACTTGTCGACACATCAAGTAAAACAGATTTACGTACAAAATGTGTCCACAGTGTTAAAAAGACACATGTATTGAAACACTGGCACATAGTACTGACATAATGTACTGGGTTAAAAACTTCATTTATTTAACTGCAGTATCGCAAGGAAAGCCGAATCTTTCAACACATCACGTAAAACAGATTTACGTACAAAATGTGCACATTCCACGTTTTAGTGGAACCACGTATATGACTTCAGTGACATTCCGATCTCGCTGTCTATGAAAGTTGAAATTGTACCCTCGTCAACACATAACAAATGTGATATACACGGAGTTATTGAAGTCACGTATATATCATATCGTGAACAGGTCAGGGCATGTGAGTGTTGAAAATAGAAAACTCCAAGACTTGCAACCATCTCATTTTGGATCTCTCACCGTTTCTGGGAAACCAGTGGTGTTTCATCGAGACTCGAAATTCAATCGAGTCTTTGAGTCTCGTTTCCTAAAACGAGACTCGTTTCAACTAACGAGACTCGATTATCATCACGAGACTCGAAGACTCGATTATCAAAACGAGACTCGAAGACTCGATTGTCAAAATGAGACTCGCTTGTCAAAACGAGACTCGCTTGTCAAAACGAGACTCGATTGTATAAACGAGATTCGAAGACTCGATTGTCAAAATGAGGTTCGATTTTCTAAATGAGACTAGATAGTCTAACGAGATTCGATAACATCCAATCAGACTCGATTTCAGATTGGATCGGGGGGTCGGCGGAGAGGAGGGAGGAGGGGAGCGGGAAGGTTATTTATCAAGTACTCACGAGCACTCCTAAGTCAAATTTTGACATTTCAAAAACTCCCGTTTTTAATATAGAAAGGAGTACGGCAATGAATTCACAATAATTTGTTTCTTTTAGTCGTGGTTAACATAGGCCCAGTTATTTATCATAAACAAACAGTCCATTCGAGACTGTCAAAGTCTACTTTACTGGACGTAAACCAAACAAAAGCTGTTATTTAATATTTTTGTTTTGTTTTTGTTTTGAGTGACAAAACTAAAAAAGTAAGATTTTTAAAACAATCCAGTTGTTAACCAATTACGGTTGTACAAAACAACAATTTATTCAACGTCATTAAACATTTTTGGATTGCTTTGTAAGCCGATTTTTACGTTTTGCTGACGTCATTGTTTACATTATGCTTCATTAGCATACGAATCTGCATAGAGAAGGCATCATGACTTCAAAAGTTGAAAGAGCTTGTTAAACTTAGTAATCTATGCAATTTAAGATCTGCTATGAAAGACTGCAAAAATGTTGGGTGGCTAATGTGCTATGCCCTTTCAATTCAAAGTTGATTTTTTGTAGGTAGGTTAGAGAATGAGGCCCATATGCTGATGAGGCAAAAATGGTAAACAAAGATTCCCCTATTGTAAGGTAGTGGGTCACTGTTATTGATAACCGCTGTAATGATAAAATAATGATGAAAATAATAGGACATTGAAACTGTGTTGTGTAGTTTTTTTTATGCTTTTGACCAGAAGAAAAGACATGACCCCTTAAATTTTTCATTTTTTATTAGCATATTATCATATTTTAATTTTAATTCACAGACATTAACTTGGTAAAGTCTTCTTCATATCATGGGTCAATTTGATACATTTTTCCTGTTGAGAAATAAGATTGTTTTGTTATTACTAGTTAACCTTGTGGACCACTGTAGTTTTAACAAAGACATACAGAAACACCGGCAACACATCTACAGTGTACATCTTGGGTACACTTCTCATGACTTCTTGGCTGATGCGTTTCTTATACATAGAATGCGTAGTGAGAAATCAGCCTGGAGATGTTCTTAAGAGGTTTTTAAAAATGTTTCTGGAAATGTTGTACAGTATCTACTGAAAATCCATACCCCTCTCAAAGGATCTGCCATATGCCCTCTATTTCTCTTGACTTCCCAACATTTAGCCCCATAACTAACTGGGATATTTTTTGCTGTTTCCCTACTGGTCTCAAACTGAAAAGTTCACAGAGCGATTAATGTGATTAACAAGTAGTTTGTTTTTGTGCTATGCACTATGCGCTCAGCAGAGATTATTCCCTGAATTGTACTCCACTCAGTCCAATTACTATTAGTTAATGCATGAATGTATACTATTAATACATGAATATATTATTACATTACAGCAAAATAAATACCCAGCCTTCTGGGTTGTAGAAGGAATATTAGTTTTACGCATTACATATAGTACATTTTCCAATTGAACAGAGATGGTCACTGCAACCATTTCACTACCAAAGACAACTAGAAAGACATGAAATGAAGTTATAACTTTTCTGTCAAAGAAGTCCTATGTTGTGACCATTAAATTAAAATTAAAACTTCTTTGGCAAGACTTTCACAAGGTGTTATTTTTCTAAAGTTTTGATTTTGGACACTTTTTGGGGACAAGCTTTTAGCCAGCAGGGTGTCCAGACATCCTGTGGACGCACAATTTTTGAAGACATTCAGGAAAATTGCACCTAATCCTTTAAACATTTTTTTATGGGAAATTTCTTTAGGATGCCCTCTTCTCAATTTCTGGCTAAAAGCCAGGCTGGGGACCAAGAGAAGTTTCCCATTAATGAAGATGAAGATGTCCCCTTAATTTAGGTATTCACTTGTTTTTAAGGCTTCAAAGCTATAATTTATATAAGCCCAAAACAAGATTCAGTGGTAGTGAGTGCCAGTGGCATTGCAAGAGTACAAGCTAGTGCCCCAAAAGTTGTTTTATCTTCTTTTTTAGAAGTCCTTAAGAATCTACACAAGTGCTTGTGTCCCCACACTTCATTTTTTTTTTCTCCTATCTAATCCTGTCAAAATGTTTTTTATTTTTTTATTATTAACAAGACATAGGGAGACATTTAAAAACTTACCTTTTGCCAGTGCTGTGAACGATGACTATACGGCGGTCACTGTCAGACCTAAGACAGAAAAAAAAGGTGGAAGTATGTCTTTCTCGAGAAAGAAAGACATACTTCCACCACCACACAACAAGTGCTCATGGAACTAGGCATCATATTTTTCAGTGAAATTTGAAATTTGCCGTGAAATTTGAAATTTGCTGTGAAATTTGCGTGTCCAAGTTTATTTGAATAATTTTTAAGATAATTATCATTTGCATCCATTGAAAGCTGTGTTCATCATTTTGTTTTATTATGTTATGATTACCTTTATTAAGCCAATGCCTAGTTTGCTTATCAATGCTTACTAAATTAAAGAACAAATCTTCTTTTGGGAGTACAAGTCTAGTATTCTCAGCAAGTCAAAGTCCAGAATCCTCAGCGAGTCAAGGTCCAGAATCCTCAGCGAGTCAAGGTCCAGAATCCTCAGCGAGTCAAAGTCCAGAATCCTCAGCGAGTCAGAGTCCAGTTTACACTAGACCCATTCTCAGCGAGTCAACCAGACCTATTCTCAGCGAGCCAACCAGACCTATTCTCAGCGAGCCAACCAGACCTATTCTCAGCGAGTCAACCAGACCTATTCTCAGCGAGTCAACCAGACCTATTCTCAGCCAGTCTAAGCACAGTATTCTCAGCGAGTCAAAGCCCGATATTCTCAGCGAGTCAAAGTCCACTATCCTCAGCGAGTCAAAGTCCAGAATCCTCAGCGAGTCAAAGTCCAGAATTCTCAGCGAGTCAGAGTCCAGTTTACACTAGACCCATCCTCAGCGAGTCAACCAGACCTATCCTCAGCGAGCCAACCAGACCTATTCTCAGCGAGCCAACCAGACTTATTCTCAGCGAGTCAACCAGACCTATTCTCAGCGAGTCAACCAGGCTTATACTTAGCAAGCCAATCAGTCCTATGTTTAATCCAAGCAGGATGAAAATTATAATTCTTCTTTCTCTCATAAATGTAGATGTGAGGGAGCCGATGGTGGGGAGAATAGGAAAAAGACTTCAGTGGATACTTTAATAGGCCGATGTGCTGAAAACTAAACTTTCCTTTCATTTAAGGACAAAATTAATTTAAGGTGGCTCCCAACAGTTTCCAGCACTTTCCACGATTTATGATTTTGATGGGTCATTATAACTACTCTTTATCAGTTGATGATATCAAACAAATGCCCAATGATTGGTGAACACGTTGTTAGCATTTTTGTGACACAATATGTTACTATAGCAACAGTAACTGTTGGGAGCCACCTTAAGGGTTTTGGGTTTGAGGCATGCTCACAAAGAAAAATTTTGAAATATATAGTTTTAAAATGAGAAAAAGATAGAGTAAGATTATCCTTTAATTTTCCATTTTTGATTTTCTCCCCTTTCCTTTTTCTTCTCTTTTTTTTATGGCTAGTCTTTTAGTAGAGTTCCTAGCTGTAGGGGAAGTGTTCCACAAAATAGTCCAAATTTAGTTTTTTTTTTTGCTTGTATATCTTGCCCATTTCATCTAATCACTCTCATTTAGGAATGCTTTGGAAGATTTTTTCATACCGCATAAGCTGGATGTCAAAAGTAATACCATCACAAGTGCATTGTTCTTACCAGGATTTCACCTTGGGGGTCCTAGGGCACTCCCACCTGATAAATGCCTTAAGGGGGTCAAAATTAATCATGATCCACCATGTTGTTTTCAAAAACAAAGCAAAAACCACAAGAACTAATAACATGATACTGATATATGTGGAACAAACAAAGAATGAACTGGTTAAAGGCATTAAAACAGTACTTTTGATGCATTGTTTTCATATAATTTTCAAATTCTGGTAGCCATCCACTCTTGTCAATTATGCCACGTTTTAAATCACCCAATTAAAATCTTAGAACAAGAGAACAGTTACAAGCCAAAAATAAATACTATGCATTTTAAAAAATCTTTTCAATCGTTTAATATTTAAATGACTTAGCTTTATAGTGATTATTACTTAGTTTCTTAGTATTTAAAATGTAATTTTATGTAATTTTAAATATCTATTGTTTATACCTGTACATGTAACCGTTATTATCATTATTATTATTGTCATCATTATTATTATTATTATTATTATTATTATTATTGATGCATTATTTTAATTTCATTGTACTTAAGTGTTTGATTGTCATTTAAAAAAAGGTCACCGACTTCTATAAATCCACTTTGATCTGAACTTGTCCCCCATCAAGGGCATATTTACTTGGCTTTTAATGAACCAACTCTTTTTTTTTTTTCAGAAATCCCGCAAGGCCGCAGCCTAGTAAGAACATTGCAAGTGGAACAAGTACTGTTGCCCAACACAGGCGCCGGGGGGGGGGGGGGGGGGGGGGTCAGATTTGATGTGTAAAATAGTTATCTTCCACGAAGCACTCACCTGTACATGGAGATTCAAAAAATAATCCCACAGCTTTTGTATCCTGCAATTCTTGTCCGTTCAGGAAAACCATTACAACTTATTAATCTGAAAGTATAAAAAGCTTTTGCTCATATTTTATGTAGGTCTTGGGACCCTTTTGTCCTATAAATTGAAATCAATCAATAGTGAAATAATATCCTTTTCAGCATTGCCATTGCTATCAGTCTACTTGTAAAGCAACTGCATTTTGCCTTCCCCTCTCTTCACATTCTTTTGTTCTTAGTCAAAACCACAATTGTTGTTGCTAAGGCTGTGGTGACCTTTTCAATCATTTTAATTTCTGATGTTGCACAGCTTTTGAATGAACTCAAGTAAAAATGTAAATAACAAGAAACAATTTTCATTTTTCAGCAGAAGAACTTTAAAATGGTTACATTTTTGAGAAATTAAAATGGTGACTTTTTTGTGAAATTTATTTATTTATTTTTATTTTCTTAACTTGCAGTAATTACTTTTTTCAAAATATGCTGTCATGTTCACAAAATTCAGTACTGAAAGTGAGAGACAATAAAGGCCTACAATGTATACAAATGGGTTTTGTTTGGGAATCAAGTGCCATCATACCAAATATTTTTCACTTTGCCACCTTGAATGCTGTTCGATGGTGTTTCCTATTTAGACAGGGCTTAAGGTATAAAATCATATAGATACAATCATTTTAAAATATTCAGAAGGATTTTCAAAGGAACACTGTCCCACTGAAATAGCAAGATTTCGCTCAGCTTATTTCCACGTTATATCGCCAATTGCCACCATAAAAACAACTTGGCAGTAGTTTGGTGATTTCTTTTTTGTTTCTATCACTTTTGGTGATGTTTTCTTCCAATTTCAAGATAATAAGTAAGATTAAAGCAAGCTCCTGGCCATAATAATGAAAACACAACAGTGTCCCTGTAAAGAGCTTCACAGTGGATAATTATAAATATTCAGTTCCACTTTCACTTTTGATCTGAAACCTCTACTTTATTAAAGTTTTTACTGTTGTGTGCTTGGTGGCCTTGCCTTTGAGTGTAAGCGAGGCTGCAGGTGACCTTGCTTTGATACAAACCTCACTGACTTTCCAAATGCTTTTTGAATTCTCGTGCTAACTAGCTGAATTTACATCTGAAAAGCACCAAAGTCTACAAAATAACAAGGTCAACTTTAGCCTCGCTTCCACTTAAAGGCCATACGAAGAAGACAACTGTAAAAATGGCCATTTGAGGTCCTGTTACGTTTATAGTAGCACGTATTGGTTGAATATGCGGTAATTTCAAGTTAGAAATTAGAATACGATCCTTTGTGAGTGCTGCTTAGTGGTCTCCAATCGATTTTTTCGTTTTGTTTTATCTATGATAAAGAAGGATTTGGCCCATTTCAAAAACTGGGTGTCAAGCTTAAGCTTAAGCCACAGGCGGCCCAAGCTCACTTTTTCAGATAACCGGTACGTGACCCTTGCTTTATGAGCGGTATTGTGTTACAAAGATTCGATTTATAAAGGTTTGTATGGGAACGCAACGGTTTTGCTTCAAAATTTAAAAATTCGCATCTTATGTGAATAAAATTGACTTACCCTGTTGCTGTGTTGTATTCTTTGTTGTTTGCTTGCTCCTCGGGGCGATTTAGCGCGATTTCGGCGAGTTATCGTTATTTCGGTGTTCCACTGCTAAAAGAAAGTCTTTCTTTTAGCAGTGGAACACCGAAATAACGATAACTCGCCGAAATCGCGCTAAATCGCCCCGAGGAGCAAGCAAACAACAAAGAATACAACACAGCAACAGGGTAAGTCAATTTTATTCACATAAGATGCGAATTTTTAAATTTTGAAGCAAAACCGTTGCGTTCCCATACAAACCTTTATAAATCGAATCTTTGTAACACAATACCGCTCATAAAGCAAGGGTCACGTACCGGTTATCTGAAAAAGTGAGCTTGGGCCGCCTGTGCTTAAGCTTAAGTTTAAATACAATACAGCGATAAAGCAATTTATTAAAATAGTCTTGAGTGTACACAAACTTAACTACTTACTTGTTTAATATTCTTCTTATGTTCGTGGTCATATTCGTATGATTTGTGACAAATCTTTATCGCCAACAACCTTTCTAATCGCGAGTTAGGACGGGAAGAGCACATGCTCGAACAAAATGGACGCCGACGCTGAACAGCGTGAGACCTCGGTGTTGGTGGGACTAGTACCATGCTCCCGCGTACACGCGGGACGGACGATGTTGGATTGGGGCGGGTTGGAGTTGAGAAATATTGAAACAAGAGGCTACCAGTAGCCTTTACTCATGCGCAAGAAAGTTTTATGGTTTATTTTAAACGTGTCACGCACCGCTACCACCTCAACGAATTTTGCGTGACACACATTGCACCATCAGTCAAGACACGCGGGGAAGACACGTTGATTTTTTCTGTACTTGCTTTGAATATTTAATTTATTGATCCCCGTTCAAACCCGCATTATAGTCTTATACTTCCCAAACCGTGAATTATTTCTATTACATTGGGCATTGGGTTATTCCAGAAAGAACCCCCCCCCCCCCCCCCCCCCCCCCCCCCCCCCCCCCCCACCGACGGATGGCAAGATTGTTTCGTTTCATGCAAATTTCGTGTGGAATGTAATTCGATCGCGCACTCCACAATATTTGTTCTAAAGGTCAAAACATATTTCCTTGAATGAAAATGTCATTCCCTTGAATAAAAGAGTCAAACGCTCATCAGAATTCTTTGATTTTCTGTTTAGGGAAGGCTTGGCGATTTGTTTAGCCTAATTGCAGCGAGGAGCGCTAGGGTCTGCGAATTATATTAGTCTCAAAAGCAAAACGCGTTAAATTATCGCATCGAGGAAGCTCTCGGCAACGCAAGCAAATCAAAGAATTTCTCGTGCGGCCGATATTTCGCAAAAATTCTCACTGATAACAGAAATAAACAGTCCATGAAATGTTTCTTACAAAGTAAATGGACATTCAAAAATGTTATTTTCTTCACTGTAGTTTTCCAGGAATGCTTGAAAATTCTTAGTAAAGTCTGCCGCTTCGAGCTTCGAGTATGAATTCTGTAGGAACACATATCTCGCTTTGTGCCGGGCTTTGTGTCTCGCTTTGTGATCCTCACAGGATGATTCCATCGCTTTCAGCTCTCTAACTGCCACTTCAAAGGCATACAAATCGTCTTAAGGACTCTTTCTTTCCATTTCGAAGTCTTCAAAGGCATGTTTACATTTTGGTAATAGAAAATGAACGTCTGAAAAATTGAAGTGTAGAGCACAGAAGAGGCCATATTTGTTTGAATCTGAAATTCTTCTCTGAGTGACAAACCGATTCTCTCTATTCCCCCCTAAAACCCAGACATGTGCTCGGTAGACGGATTTTGATTGGTTTAACCTTCCTGAAGCCTTTTATAACAATAGGGGGCAAAAATAACTTCTAGGGGAGGCAGGGGCGAGTTCGCGTACACTAAACGTGATTACGGGCACGCCACTTGGCACGCCGAAATCACGAGGTCGCGTGTCAACCAATCAGACCAGTGAAATTCGTCCCGCGGGATACGGGAAACTTTAAAAAAACAAGGCAATTTGTGACTACAAAAAGCGGGACAAAAATCTTACCGAAACCTTGACTCATGCTGCTATGCGCATGAGTAAAAAGTGTTTGCAGGGCCTTAGGGGTGGACCATTAGAAATCCTGGGAGGGGGGTCAAAAAATTTTCAGTGTATGAATTTTTTTTTCGGCCTGAATTTCCTGCAGGATTTTTTTTTTTTGGAGGTGCAAGCCTGCAGGTTTTTTTTTCTGAGATCTTTATAAATGCGTACAAGCTCCAATTTTTTTTATACTAATGGCTCAATCCATTTTTGGTATTAAACGCTGGAGAGTAGATTTAAGTCAGATTGTGGAAGCTTTGCATAAAAAATGGGGAGAAATAAGAATTGAGATGGAGTGGTCGAGCGCCGAAGGCGCGAGCCGCTAGGGGGGTCTGGGGGCATGCCCCACCAGAAAATTTTGAAATCTTGATGCTCTGAAACTCCATTTCTAGTGTTCTGAGACAACAATTTCTGTCAAAAATGTTTGGCAAATTGATGTGGCTTCTCGTCGCTTTGTGTCTCTTTGTGTAGCTCCACATACAAGTACTCGATTTCATTTTATATTTCTTGCTGTTTTTTTAGTTTATCTGGATATCAGAGTTAAATATACGCAATTTTGTCTTTTTGTATAGTAAGTATTATGAGAATTTGACGAAAATGACAAAATTTCATTTTCAAACAAAATCGGGGTAATCTCGACGAAATCGGGACGGTTGGACAATCTGTAATGTATTTAAAAAATACTTGCATGTAGTAGAGCAGGTTACATATTTCATGATGTTTACAGTGTTTTCAAATATGTATATAAACAAGGTTTTGGTTATATTAAGATATTGGTACATGTACCAGATAGACCTTTGAGGCAGGTAATTTTTGACAGCATTTGAGTCAACCTGAAGTTGCTTTTTGATGAATTTTACTACCAGAGAGCATGTCATACTCTCATATGTTCCAGTTTATAAATAAATATATGTATATATAGCCAGTTAGCTTGCAGGATTTTATTTTTTTATGGTCAACTGCTTGCAGGAATTTTTTTTGAGACAATTTTCCTTTGCAGGATTTTTTTTTTGGTAATTGTCACCCCCCCTCCCAAGATTTCTAATGGTCCGCCCCTTAGAAAGTCAAAATAAACTTTTTGTTCACAAGATACTATATAAAAAGCACGTTTGCAGAGAAATCAGATAAACTATAAAAATTAACTGAAAAATAAAACGCAAACAGCGTTTATAAGCATTTGTCTAAAATGCATTTCTTTCAGTTACTTGACGTTTGGTATGTACCACATCAAAAGATTATAATTAGTCCAATTATTTTCTCTTGACCACATACATCATCAGAAGTGATGACGCATGTGGTACTGGCGTACATATGAAACGTAAAGTAACTGAAAAAAATGCATTTTAGACAAATGTTTATAACCGCTGTTTACGTTTTGTTTTTCAGAAGAATAAAATGACCCAAGGAAAATAATTTTTATGATTAAAATTAACTGAGTAACCTAGGACAATTGGAATCATTTTATATCATCAATGTGCTTGCCTTCACTGCTTTTATAACAGGCCGGGTGGTACGTGTATGATGGCCTGTGGTAAACATCGTCAAGAAGAAGGTCAGGACTTCGGCACTGTGGAAAGTATTAGGCTTTTTCGCGCCGGATTATCCGGCGCGAAAAAGCCTAATACTCCCTTTGCATATTTCCTGTCGTATGCCCTTTACTTGCGCCTGTAGCTGCGTAGGAATTAGGGACCGTTCATTATTTATGGGAGGGGGGGGGATGGGTGAGAAATTAACAAAATTTCCATTTTTTTTCATGTCCCCCCCTTACTGAATCTGGAATTTTTCAGGTCCCCCCTGTTCTGTTGGGGAAGAATTTCAATACCCCCCCCCCCCCAATTATTAATCTGATTTCTATAAAATAAAAGTTGTATTGTATGTATCCATACCGTATTTTTGTGGGGGCGTGATGATGTAGTGGCTAGTGTGTTGGTTTTCAGATCTAAAGTACGTGAAAATTTGGGGGTGACTGTATTGCTGTCTTGATATTAAAAACTGTGCTTCTAATATCATATTTAGTTTTAAGCATATAGGTGTAAATTTGGGATATGATGGGCCTGGAGTACGATGGGAATGAGGATATGATGGAAATGGGGATAAGGAGTCAGAAGACAGAAACCTGTATAAACCAGACATAATCTAGTATAAACCAGACATAAAAGCAATAAAACCATAACATGTTGAAACAGGAAATGGAAAAAAGTTTAGAATAATTTTCAGTAAATTTATTAATAAATAGTTATTACAACTTATGGCATTTTGACTCTTGTGTGGTTTTCTTTATCGAAGCCATTCAACCACTTGCCAGTCCACTGTGCATTTGAAGAACTACAGTTATAAGACTTTAATAGTTGTTTATTACTATCACAACCAAGACTCAGCTTGGCCATATAAAGATTTATTGCAATATACAAAACCACTGCTACTGAGCAACCTAGAAACCGGGAGTGGTGCACGTGGGTGGGTTGAGTCACTTACAAGGATGACAAAGGACGATCTGATAACTACAAGATACTACTAACAGTTCTTCAACTAATGTCCACGTAGCAGATAAGGACAATTCCTTTGGCTAGGGTTACAAATACTAATTAATACTTTTAACGTCAATCACTAAAACCCTCAGTTTAATACTGTTACAATCCAGTAATATGTTTAATGGTGGGTTAAAACTTTAAGTAATGTCGTGTACAATTATGGCAGTACCTAATAAAGAAATTAAAATTATTAATCATGCTCCATGACTGCACCAAAATACTGTGCAAGGCTGTGCTCTTAGAAGAATCGTAGAGAGCTCAAAGGCTCCCAGCCATGAAATCTGGGGTGCCCCGCTCTTATTGGTACACCGTAGTTATGTTTTCGCTTTTTTATTTAAGACATCATCTGTTTAAAATTTCAAGACCCCCCTCCATGACAAAAAAATTTCCCCAGGACCCCCCCTTTTGCAGTGGCTAAAATTTAAGGTCCCCCCATTTTCTCACCCATCTCCCCCCCTCCCATAAATAATGAACGGTCCCTTAAAACGGTGAGTGATGTATAAAGGAACAACAAACCATAAATTACTGCAAGCGTAGGTGGCCAAAATAATTGTCTATAGCGCTATTGATCTCTTTTTCGAAAAATAGCTTACATTCCGTACTATTACAGACTATTTTGAACTATATAAACAGTTTTCAAACACTGTGTAACGGTTACTTTTGAAAATGTATGTTGCTTAGCATACGAAACGTCAATTTTATGTTAACAATGCGTCATTTTGTTTACTATGTTAATAAAAGCTGTTTTTATTTTTATTTTTAAGTCAAAATATTTTTTACACAAGAAAAGATAGCACTGTAAAAAAAACTGAAGAAAAAAAAATGATGATTGTAGAGGAGTATAAATTTTAAAAGAATTGATTGCAGAAGAAAATTTCTCAACAGAAAAATAATGGTCCGTCCCTTCTTATATATATTTCATTTTATTTTGCCAGAAACTTACTGCTTGGGTTGACAATAATAATTGTTAATTTGCCAACTTTTTAAATTGTTTTGATTTTAAGTTTTTTTGGGCTTAGGCCAGTTCACGCCGAAAATAATTAGTTAGTATTATTAGCAAGATGTTACAAAGAAGTTCTTTTATTAGGCTTCGATATTTTGTTTCTCGAATTAACTGAAGTTGGTGAGAAAATTTACTTGAAGAGTCTAAAAGAATTGAAATGTGTTAGAAAACCTTAGCGGCGCGTGTGGTCCGCGCGCGAACAACACGCTTAGCTCCTCTCCTCGTGTAAATTGGTGTTAAAAGTATTTGTAGGCTGGACCGTTCATTTTGCTCCTGCTAGACCGCCGGTTAACTTTTTTAGTCAATTCTCAGAAGGGAACCTTCCTCGAAAAAAAGAGCGTCCAAGGCCGTGTGGTGTTTAGAAATACAAAACTGAATGCAAGGCTGGCACTACGGCAAAGAGCAGATTTATTAATGGCCAATATTTCGACTTAAAATATAGAGGGCAAAATTACTGAATGCTGATTGGCTGACAAAGAGGGAATTTTTTTTCTTAATTGAGGGCAAAATTACTCGCTCCTGATTGGTCGAGGATCAAAATTTCTCACTCGTGATTGGTTGAGAGCGTCGTTCTCGTTGCATTCAGTTGGCTTGGCGGGATTTTGAAGAGAGTTTACGAACGGAGCGCTCGTATGTTTCGCCGGAGATTTTGTTATAAAAAAGGAATGAAATCCGAAGATGCCTAAGAAAGGAATTCTACAGGTGAATTGCAGCATTTTACGCCAAACAGGAAGCGATTATTTGTGTCAAATCTTGAATTAACTAGGCGTCTGCAGGCCAGTTTGCGACGCTGAAGACCTCGAAGAAATTCATTCATGGCGACAAAAGAGGGTCTATTATAGGAGGTCGCACAGTCCGCAAACCGCCATACTTTGTTCTTCCTAAACCGCAAACCGCCTTGGATTTTTCCTCAAGACCGAAACTGCCGATAATTCTTGACCGTAAACCGCCAGATAAATACGAATGTACCCGCAAACCGACACTAAAAAATGGCTTAAACCGCCAGCCCGCCAGAGTATAATAGACCCTCACAAAAGGTTTTAAAGTTCCATCACTTCAATGAAAAAATGAGGATTTCTGCGGACCTAAAGAAAAGAACTTTGACAGATTTAGCTGAAAAGGAAAATATACGTTTAACAGGAGAAAATAAGGCTAAAAGAAGTGAAAGAAAGCAATTATAAATCGCCAAACGTGCAAGCAAGTTTGAACTCTCGCCATTTGCGGCAAAAACTTCAAAACACAGGTACGCTTAAATAAAACTTGCTTTGTTTTTGTCGTAAAGTGTCTTTTATCGATAAATATCTGGCTATCTTCTCTAGATGTATAACAGCCGCCAAATGTATCTTTGACCGAATAGAAATGTATTTAAGCTTAAGGTTACAGTGTAACTTCAGATCGAAAATTTATTTAAGGACGGTGCCACCTAATGGCAAGGTATTTTGCCAGGTTTTTGACTATGCGGGAAAAGTAGATCTTAGCAGGGGCTATTGGAATCCAAAGAGAAAATTGGGGGTAACCACGCAATTTTCGGCGATATTTAAGCTTCAATCTGGAAAAATGCTGACATCAGCATTTTTTCGAAAAAAGGAAAAATAGATCTTTCTTCGCGGATTTCCTTAGAATTTGCCTTTACATACACATAAGCAACAATAATTCTAAAAATCTCCAAAACACATAACGAATGGTAACATAACAACTACTGTTTATGTGTTTTAAGTTACAAAATCATCACAACGGAGCAATTATCGGCCCTGACAGCTTTCCCGCGTTCGCCAAAAATACGGTCTTAATAACGTTTGCCCACAACAAAAAATTAATGGGGTGCTTAATATGCTTACCACTTCCATTTTATAAGATAAAAAGTAGGGGTCACCACGCGTTTTTACAAGTTATATTTAGATATTTTCAACTTTTACGGAATCACTTTCGGGGTTCGCGACATTTTTCCTATGCCCTCCCTAGTAAGTTGAATATTGTGCGTGTCTTTTTCGGGGGCATGCTGGGATTTCCACTCGACGGCTTACCGTTCAAAACTTTTAAATACTTTCAGGCACGATAAAAAGACAAACATTGTAGAATTCAAAGGAATTTTATTTGTAGATGTAAGGTGCTCTTTTGAGAAACATTTTTTCGGGTATTTCAAGGTCAAACAGCGCAGTAAAGGAGTAAAAAGGCAAAATCGGTTTACTTCCATTGATCAGGCTACAGTGGATCTACGGATTTATTATGTTCCTTCGGGCACAAGAACTTTACATTCCGATCTATTACCAACTTGAAAACATCAGTGCTATATCGAAGTGACTGGTCGGCTGCCGAAAAACTCTAGATTGGCAGGTTAGTCTTTTAACGGTTATTTGGATCAAAATTAAAGAAATATTTGTTGAAAAGTGCTTGAGTTTTGTAATTTCATTTGGCCGCGTGTTTATTTTCTTGTGAAGCTCCTGTAGTTTTCATGGATTCTCTGATAACTTTAAAAGAGTTTACACTTTAATGTAAAAATATCGTGAAATAATAAAACACTTTTTTTGGCTAAGTCTACGGCTTTATTTGATCTAAAAAGATAAGATTTCTTCTCAGTTTATCATGGCAAGTTTTTCGCCTATCAAAATTTGCTCTAAAATGCAAAGAAGTTGAGAACTGACACGATGCGACTTTGAAAAACATCACTTGCCTATAATAGAGAATAAATAAAGGAAATCAATTTAACCTAAATGCACAAATGTGTTTACGAAAGATTATACCAAAAACCATGCTTGCCAGCAATCCAGGGAGGGAAGACTTTAGTCGGATGCTTCCCGGCTTTGGAGCGGCCAGTTTTCTTTAGTTGCTGGCTTCAGCCTTGTTTTTTTAATATATCTTCATCTATTGTCAAAAAAGGTTTTTTCGAAACGCTTTGCTCATCTCAATTCTCCTTTTCGACGTTTGTTTGATTTAACTGGTCAGGAACAATTGTTTTTCTGCTTTTGTTATATACTTAATGTCTTTTTTTATTCGCAAAAATGGCCACTGGCAAAAGATTTTTGCAGATAAGCTTAAACAAAAATTTCAAACAACGCGAGTTTGGCCGCCAAACAAAAACCTGCAGTCAATTGAAATAACAACATGCCAGCCTTTCCTGGATTTTATGCCTTGAGGATGCTTGTTTTATGTATAAAAAACACTAGTCTGGTTTGACTTTAAGTTTTGTTAAAAGTTTGAATGGTGAAAAGGAGCCAATGTAAACAATCTTCGTAAAGAAAGGCAAAACATACGCGTTCTGCTGATCGAGAAAGCATTCATTACCGAGGCTGTGTCGTTTGAAAAATAGAGAAAGAATTTAGCACTTTTAGGCTGCAGAAGGTCTATTAACACATTAATTTCATAGATTTTTGAGAACTCTACCATTTATCTTGTATTAAATATAAAGTTTAGAAACTGAGCCAGGGAGTTAACAGTTGACATGAAAAGTGGGCGGAACTTAGTCTTTACCACCCGCGTTCGCGTTTAAAAAATAACCAGTGTCTCGCGCGACTATCGCGCAATGCATGCGCAGAACGTATGCGCAATAACAATAGGTGGCACCGTCCTTAATTTTTTTTTTTGCGTCAAAATAAAGTTATAAAAAAAAATTATCGAAAAATAGTGAAAATTGACGGAGAAATGACGGTACAACTTTTGTGGGGAGTTTGTTTATGAAGCTATATGTTCTTTTAAGCGCTGTTTTCTCAAAGTTAATTTTTCGCTTGTTGGGGACACTTTAAAGAGCTACAACTCAAAGGGAATGTGTTCGATTTTCCTCAAATTTGGACAGAAGCTAGGCTAACATATAATCAACAAAAACCTGTCGGCGAATTTCTTATTTCCGAAAACGTTTTCGTCAAGAGCCATTTCCGTGCGATCATTCCAATTTTTTTCTCCCTTTTTCGAAAATATTCTGTAACTTTTCACGGCAATTGAATATGGGAAATCGTCGACACGTTTTTTTAGCGCTTCGTGTCCGAAAACCAGAGAACAAAACAAATTAGCAAAATACAATAATCGCTTTGAGTTATAGCGTTTTAAAGCTGATTCGGACGTTCGAATTTAGACGTCGTAAAAAATTCGATGATTCATTTTATTACCAAATGGTTTCCATATTTAGATAGCCAGCTCTATAAGCTTTAATTTGATATATGGGTTTAGGTATATTAAGTGTAATCTTAAGACCCTAGAACTTTTATACTGGAGACACCCCCGAAGGTACACTGTAATCTTAATTGAGTTAAAAAGTTCTAAGTCTTGTCAGTTTGCGAGAGAGTATATTCACCGAGTGCTGGTGGTTTCAAGTCTGAGTGACTCTTAAAATGTCTGAAAGGGTTCCCTATAATTTTGCCCTCTACATTATAAACAAGTAATCGCATGTTCCCTCGTGAAATTAAGGATTAATATCACTTGTGTTTTCAGAAGATGTAGAAATTGCCATTGGACAGCATCTGAAAACACAAGTGATATTAATCCTTAATTTTACTCGGGCCCATGCGATTACATATACCAATTGTACTAGTCTTCCTCAGGGCCAGGGCTATAGTCGAAATATTGGCCATTAATAAATCTGCCCTTTGCCATAGTGCCAACCTTGCATTCAGTTTTGTATTTTCACATTCAAGTGACGCCTGGCACAAGATCTTTCACAAGGAAGATCCGGCAACTACCAGCAAGTTTAATTTCTGCGTCGTGTGGACCTCTGCAATCAAAGGTTTTTCTGTTTAGAAATACTGTAATCATACCTTGCGCACTTTAAAAGCAGCGGCTAGATTAGTCAAAGGTCTCAATAAGGTTCTCGTCAAAATATTCTAATTTTCACTCTGTTAAATTGAACTGCTTTTTCCTTGTCTGAACGAACATAATAGCACTTGGGGTTTTAGATATAAAGATTACAAACGATGACAATATTCAAGCGGGGTTAAAATTGGACAGGATGTGGTGAAGCCTTCTCTCTTAGCAGACGATATGACCTTTTTTTTGTAAGATAAACTATCCTATGTAAACCTTTTGCGTACTCTTGACGTTTTTGGAGAATGCTCTGGCTTACGAGTAAATCCTTTCCTCCCTTTTTTTTTTGGGGGGGGGGGGGGGGCAGGGATGGTCAACCTTGACCGATAGAGGCCTACTCTCTACAGTTGGACTGGGCCACTGGTAGATAATGCTAGTCTTGGCGTGCCTGCCTATTCAAGTGTAATTGGTGTCAAACTCCTTTCACATGAATTTCAAGGTACTGCAATACTTTTGCATCTATTTTTATTATCCTTAGAAATAGAAAAGGAGTCAGTAAATTCCACATGTGCTCATTTCGTATTAATAAACAAATCTCTGAAAATTGCTTGTCAGTTTGTTTTGCTCTTTATTTAATCTTTAGCGGTTCAGCTGTTCTGTACTTGAAACGTATTCACCTTTTTTAGGTACAATGTTATTTCAATTAAAAAATGTAAAAAGTGAAGCCTACTTTAAGATATTTCTATCTGCGTATGTGGTTGAAGTTATTGTAATTTTTTCTTGGTTGACGGCGTTCTTGTTTCGGAAGACAGTCTTGTGTTTAGGTTGAATATAATGTTACAAAATAGTAAAAAACACTGTCCAGTATAGCCCTCCCTCCTCCTCTTGCTAAATGTCTCAAATGATGCTTGGAAGGCTATCCCAAATGTTTCCTTTAACAAATATGGGGTCTGACCTTTTAACTCAAATGTAATTATAACACCAAAAACTTAGATAGGAATGTATAATCTTTCTACCAAGAAATGCTTGCTTACTTCAGAGAACTGCGTTCGGCTTACTCTCACGACAGCAATAAGGAAGGAAGATAGCTGTACTGGAAGAACTGGGCTAATTCTGGAATATACTTCATCTATGACATTCTAAATGAACAAGGGAAATTCCTCACCTATGATGAGTTCAAACGCAATTTCAAAATCGATATAAACTTTATTAATTACTTTCAAATTTTGGCATCAACTCCGACAAACCTTAAAACCAAATCACCTTCCACCCCAAGGCCACTAGGATCCCTTCTCGATGATCGCAATGTATTTAACCTTTCCAATACCAAGTCCATTTTACTAACTAAAATGTTGTAAAAATAATTACGCCCTGCTCCAAGAAAAAAAAAACGATGTTGTCCCACATCTGTTAAATCGATCCTGGTCCAAAAACTATCCAAACTTAGCACCGGGCAAAACATATGTACCGGGGGGGGGGGGATTCCCGTATAAAATATGGAAAATATGGACACATCCTGAAAATAAATTGTTGAAGAGTCAAAAAGCCAAAATTCTAAAGATATGGAAATACCAGAATAAATTGTTATGTTGAATGTCTTTCTCAGTAGTTTGTTGCTTTCAATGGCGTTATGTCATTTTGATATTTTATCATAATTTAAAAACAAAAATATTAACAGCTAAAATATAAACGCAACTTTGACTGAGATGGATCCCGGGGGGGGGGGGGAGGGGGGTACCCAACAAAGTTTTGTACGGGGATGCTCCGCCCCGAGGTTCAAACCCTTACCCTTTCATATACCGTTTTTGACAGAAAAGGTACCCCTTTCATATACCTTTCATTGAAAATGGTACCCCTTTCATATACCTTTTAATGAAAATGGTACTCCTTTCATATAGCCTTTACGTACGTCTGTTTGATTTATTTTGAAAGGCCCTTTTTATTAGACTTCAATGGCAGTTTTCCCTACCTTTTTTATGCCCCATCGGCGTGTTTTCGGTACCCTTTCCTATTCTTCGTGAAATCCCTACCCTTTCATATACTTCAACTCGTGAAATCACGACCCTTTCATATACCTCCAGCCTCAAAAAGGTACCCCTTTCGGGCGGAGCATCCCCGTATAGCCCATTATAGGGAGTACCCCCCCCCGGGGATGGATCACGTGTTTATGGTATATGTCTGAGCTTTGATCACGATTCGAGGCAAAAATTAACCCCCCCCCCCTACTCTAAAACGACCGCCCCCCTCTCTCCCCTTTAGTTCCGTTATCCCATCTATTCTGACATTTTGTAAAAAGAAAAAATAACTACAGTTAGGGGTGTTTTTTTTTTAATGCAAAAATATGATGATTGACTTAGACACGAGCGCTCAACCCTACCCCCCCCCCCCCCCCAACGACGGGCCTATCGAGTCTCTTTTCTTTTTCTCTTTTTTATCGAGTCTCGATTTGACAATCGAGTCTCGTTTATACAATCGAGTCTCATTTTGACAATCGAGTCTCGTTATGAAAATCGAGTCTCGTTTATACAATCGAGTCTCGTTTATACAACCGAGTCTTCGAGTCTCGTTTTGAAAATGGAGTCTTCGAGTCTCGTTATGACAATCGAGTCTCGTTAGTTGAAACGAGTCTCGATTTAGGAAACGAGACTCGAAGACTCGATTATATTTCGAGTCTCGATGAAACACCACTGGTTTCCCAGAAACG
This sequence comes from Cladopsammia gracilis, assembly GCA_022457155.1. Lineage (NCBI taxonomy): Eukaryota > Metazoa > Cnidaria > Anthozoa > Scleractinia > Dendrophylliidae > Cladopsammia > Cladopsammia gracilis. The sequence goes on along the minus strand of JAJGOT010000658.1, from coordinate 373,239 downwards.
GTGAGAGATCCCATTATCCCTCATTTTTGCACGTCTTTATTACTCATTTTCCCCTTCGAGCGCAATGCATGCCAGGTGAATAAAATAACATTTTTATTAAATACAATGTGTCTAACATGTGTAACGTGCTTTTCTCATTCACAACGTGTACATCTTTTTCCGTGTTCAAATCGGAAACATATTTATCAATTGAAACATTTGTATAATTATTATTCTTTTCATTCACTTTCACGTCTTCATTCATCGATTGACTGCTCCGCGCACAATCCAGTTAAATGAACTGAATTCATGTAAATGAGAAGCTGCGTGCGCTCTAATTGGCTAAAAAGTCATCGGTTTTTCAGAGAATAAAGCATAAAAGAGGTCTCTTAGTCTGGCCAAATGGGTACCGCAGGCCAACGCAAGTTTCAAAATTATCAGCTTGCGAAAATATTTGCGTTGGGTGGCAAAACGGCCTTCGAATAGACGCAAGTGATTTGCAAGTCACAAAAGAGGTATTTCACGATGCAGCCCTGCGCACGTATTCCTATCAAAGCAAGCAATACGGAAAACAAGTTGTGTTCACTTGCGTCTTCTTGCGTTTGTATGGCCAATGAAACTTGTGCCAAACTTGAGCTCGTCCACTGAATCGCAAGCCATCTCTAGTCTGAACGCAAATTCCTGTTCAAACAGAGTTGCAAGTTAGGCATAAAGGCCCGGACACACGGTGCAATTTATCTTGTAACGTTGCGCGCAGCAAGATATATTTTTTTTTTGGGGAGGGGGGGGGGGGAGTGTCACACGATGCAATTTGTTGCGCGCAACGTCGCAAAAGTAGAACTCGATTCTACTTCTGCAACTGTAGCGCACAACGCTGTAAACTGCAAGTTTCTTAACCGTGTCTTAACCGGGTTGGACTTGCGACCGTCGTTTGGCCAGTCTTGTTTTCGAAGCGGGATAAAAAGAGTTTTTGATGTTATTAAACTACCATATTTTAAAATGTGAACGAGTAAATTGTGTATCAGAATGTCAAACAGAACGTTAGAAATGGCTAAACAAAATGATTGTTAGCTGAGAGACTTGATTTTTAAAATTGGTATGTCAGATACTTCAACATTCCTGTCATCAGAGGTCGTAAAATAATCATTTTTGTTGAATTGTGCTGATAGGTATAGTAAAAAATGACCGAAATTGAAATTAAGTCGCGTCCCAGTTTGGAACTTATGAGAAATTCCGCTAAATAATCCAAATAGCCAAAAAGATAGCTTGCCGTTAATTTTTTGTTATAATTATAGCTTTCCTCGTTATCTCATTGAATTTCAAAGATTCCTATGCAAACAATAGCGACGAGCCCCAGTCCATGAACATCAGATCGGCTGAATTCGAATATTCAGCTAATTGCAGTAGTAAGTTTACAAATTTAAATACACTGAACGTTTCTCGGTTCTCTGCCGAAGAATGATACGTTATAAGCATTTTGCTTTCTCATGCAGTCCGCGCTCAAATGGCCCTCCCTCGTCATACACTCCGGCTATTCTTGAAGAGACTCTGAACTAACACCGTGACTTCAACATAAAAATCTCAAACAATCCCATGTTCTCTTGATCTCAAAAGAATGAAAGTGCAGGATCTTTGCGTTGTGATGCAACAGAAGTAGTCATTGCAAATAAAGCACATAAAATAATTAAGGACGGGGAGGGGCGAATGAACCCATTATACGCCGCCCAAAATCTCCCGGGCTAAATGAAAACGAACCTGAAAAAATCCCTTGGCCAAAACAAAACCGTCCACAATCTCATTCCTCATAGCTATTGACCCGAGTCAATTCACCAACTCCCTAGTTAGTTTTAATTGATAGAAGAGCATAACCGTTATACAGTAGAATCCCGAGATATCGAAGATATCGAGATATCGAGATATCGAGATATCGAAATATCGAAGGTTCGAGTTATCGAGGGTAAATTTGCAAGAAATCTTTAGCCAAGGAAAGAAAAGTTTGGTTCGAGTTATCGGGAGGTTCGAGAAACCGAGGGTTCGAGAAATCGGGATTCTACTGTAGTTAGAGAGCCAAGGGCACGGCCGGGTTGGAGTCCAGTTCCAGTCTAATAATTTTCAGGCTTTCTTTTCAACTGCTTATAAATACGGTTGCAAACATCACTGCGATGTTCCTTAATTCACAAGTTTCCGATAAGTTATTCTTTCTAAGCGCGAAGTCCGGATTAACTGTTACTGCTCAGAGTTGAATAATCATATTGATAGATGTGGCCCTTGCTTATCAAGTATACCTTCTCGACCGTTTGTAGCAGAGCTCGGTGGTGCGAAGAAAGCCAATTACTATACCAATTGGATTATAATTAACGGGCGGTCACTTCAAACGTTTTTAACTCGTACGCCACAGGCATTGCACAGTGCATCAGTTTAAACTCTTGTTCATCGCTCCCGGCCTCTCTTGTGCGAACGCCCCTAGCGGCCGGTAAGTATTCGATAAGAGGTGGTTGTATTCACAGTGTGACGTCGTCACGTTAACGTGACATTATATTCTATATTTTGTTTTATCCTTGTGTTACCTTTTTACTATGTGCGGAATGCATATTAAGTTTCCCTTTTTAAGTACACTTCAAAATCCTTTTTTAGTCTCAATTATCATCACTTCAGATACCTTGTATTTTTTAATTTCTAACCCTCTGCTCGCTTCATCCTCGGAGTCACACATCAGATGTAAGTTTTGATCGGTTCATTGTCATTGTTGTATTTTCTCATGTTCATAAGTATATATTTTTACGTCATTTAACCAAATTTGTAACCTTTATTCTGTAGTTTTCACCAATTGAATGATCACGTAGATGGAAATAAACATTATGGAAAATCAACCGCGTGGTTCATTTTTGGTTGAACACTAGCGACCCACACCTGACTGGGAACGCGACAGTGAAAAATCTGATTGAAGAAGGAGTTCCCCGTTCTACACGTTAGTTGAAGCCCTGAATGTAAATGCAAGAATCTTGTTAACCTTCGTAACAAGAAGTCCACGCTACAACGAAAAGTCTGTTTACGGATGGAGCAAAACCAAGGAGAGGAGAAACGAAATCGATGGCTCACACGCAAGGCTCTACAAAACGCCATAGACGTCAAACGCCGCCAGCTTCAGCAAGACGCCAAAAAGCTAAAAATCGCGCACAGAGAATCAAAGGCTCACCCCACCCCACTGGATAGCACTGCAAATATGGAGTTACTGGGTCATCTACAGACCGCAACGTCGAATTACGAAAAAACTTTAAACGAGCTAGCCAATCTGTACGCACAAGACCGCTGGAGTGATCACACAGAGGAGGCAAATCTTACCAAAGAATATTGCACGTTAGGAAATGTACGCGCAGTCGCCAAAAGAGCAACAGATAGACGGCTGGATGACAGAGAGGATACATTTTCAAGGAGTTCGACCCGATCTCGTCGCACTTCATCGTCACGAGCATCTAAATCATCCACAGCTGCAAGGAGAGAAGCAATGGCCGAGGCTGCGGCCGCCAAGGAGAAAGCAGAATTCGAGCGTCTCATGGCAGAAAAAGAGAAAATAAGAAGACATCAAGAAGCGGAGGAAGAGAAGCACCGCGAGCAACAACGCGCGCAATACGATCGTGACATGGCAATTCTAGCGGCCAACAAAGCTGAAGCCGTAGCCAAGGCGAGGCTGAAGGCAATTGAAGAATCCATCCGCGAAGAAGAAGAAGAGGAACAGGAATTCACTCATGGAGATTTTGTCAACAATGGAGAACGCACCCTCGCGTGGGTTCACACGCAACACGCGACTACACCCGACCACACCCATGGTCCCCAAGCAAGAGAAAACCCCCCAACAACAGACCTCCCAGTCGCACCCGAGCTAAAGGTGACTTCACCCTCTGAGGACAGAACACGGAATGTACAACCCAAGGACAAACAATCTCCAATAACCAACGCTCTGAGTTCACCGATAATATCATCGACACCGAAGGAACCGACCAACAACGTGCTGATCCAGTCATTTATGACCACAAACCAACAGCTGGTCTCAGGGTTAGCGAAGCAAAGTCTCCCAAAGTGTCAGCCAGATGTCTTCGACGGAGAAGTCACATTATTCCACCCATGGAAGAGTGCTTTTAAAGCCATGATTAGGGACGCTGAAGTTCCCGCCGAACAAGAAATGAATTATTTAAGGAGCTACACCAAGGGCGAGGTTCAAAGGGTTGTGGATAACTTCCGAAAAAGACGTTATGGCGAGCCAGCCTCTGTACTTAAGGAAACATGGCAGGAGCTTGAAAGGCGCTTTGGAAATGTGGCTGCGATTACAAACACCCTCCTAGAGCGACTTACCGAGTCAGCAAGATTCACCGAGAAAGATAAGTGTAAATTGCAGGCATTTGCTGACCTATGCGCCGACGTCGATAGCCAACTTACCCACCTGCCTGGACTCGCATGCCTTAACTATCCCAATGCCCTTCGGCCGATAGTGGAGAGACTGCCGGCTTTTCTGCGAAACAAATGGGAGAAGGATGTCGCAAAGTACGCCGATAATCATCAGGATTCCTATCCGGGGTTCAGTAACTTCGCCGCCATGATAATCGGCATTTCCAGAACGAAGAATCATCCGAACGTCCTAGCAAGTGGGGTATCAACAGAAGAAGAACAGAAGAAAGGAAGACCACAAAAATTAAAGCCACTAATACCACCATCCGACACACACGAAAAGAAAGTTCTGAAAGGCGATGTGGGATCCGATCCCAGTAAGACTGATCCACCAGTCACTAACGAGAAGTACTGCCCCTTGCACGATTCCAAAGGCCACGATCTTATCAACTGTTATGCGTTCAAGAAGAAGTCCTTTGAAGAGAAAACCCAATGGATATCAGAGGCCAAACTGTGTTTCCGATGCCTGGCGGACAAGCATATCGCCAAGGAATGCAAAGCGAACATCAAATGCGATAGGTGTGGCAGTCGGCGCCACTTAGCATTACTACACATGGAGAAGCCAACGGAGCCAACCGGTCCACATGGAGACGTAAAAGCCAGTTGTACATCAGTCTGCATGGGCAGGAAAGGTGGGATGTCATGTAGCAAAGTGGTTCTAGTCGACGTCTTTCCGCAAGACCGAGAGGAGCAAGCCCACAGGATCTACGCAATTGTAGACGACCAGAGCAATGCGTCTATGATCAGCACTGACCTGACGGACATACTTGGAATACAGGGACCCAAGGAAAAGTATTACCTATCCACGTGCAGTACCGAAAAAGAGATGAAGTATGGTCGTCGTGTTCCTGGACTGGCTCTCCGCTCCTCTTCCGGGAAACTGTCGAAACTACCTACTCTGATAGAGTGTAACCAGATCCCACAGAGCAAAGAAGAAATTCCTACACCAGAAATAGCCAGGGCGTTCAGACATCTTCAAGACATCGCAGACAAAATTCCCCCAATCGATGAGAACGCCAAAATTCACATCCTCATCGGTCGAGACGCGCCTGAACTACTGAAAGTACGAGCCTTTAAGAATGGCCCAAAAGGAGCACCGTGGGCTCAGAAGTTAGACCTAGGGTGGACAATATCTGGCCAAGCATGCTTAGATCGAGTAGGTGGACCAATTCACATCTCTGCCCACCGTACAACTGTCACAAGCGCGGGAGAGAATCCGTACGAGTTCACCCCATGTCCCAACCACTTCTTGATCAAGGAGAGATATGCCGAATGTACAGATGACCTAGGAAACGACGTTTATCAAACAACGGGAGACGATAACGAAGTCAGCATGTCGTGGGATGACCGTCGCTTTCTGGACATTATGAAAAGGAGCGTGCACAAGAATCAACAGGGTAACTGGGAAATGCCCCTTCCCTTCCGTTCGGAGAACATATGCTTGCCTAACAACCGAAGTCTAGCACTGAGCCGGCTGGATAGTCTTGTTCGGTCATTCAAAAGGAGACCAAAAATGAAAGAAGATTACTGCGAGTTCCTGAGAAAGATCATCGACCGCGGACACGCTACCCCTATTCCTCCCAACGAACATTCCTTGAAGCCAGAAAACGCCGTCGCCCCAAGAACCCCACCGCAAGAAGGGAAGTCGCAAGAAATCGTCTCTCCCCCCGGACAAGTATGGTATCTCCCGCACTTTGGGGTTTACCACCCAAGGAAACCAGGCCAGATTCGCGTCGTTTTTGATTCATCAGCGGAGTTCAAAGGCACATCTCTTAATAAAGAACTGCTACCTGGCCCGGACCTGATGAATAGTCTCGTTGGCGTTCTGTTTCGATTCCGTCACCATGAAGTGGGGGTTATGGCCGACATCGAACAGATGTTCCACTCCTTTCATGTGAGCCCTAAACACAGAGATTTCCTTCGCTTCCTGTGGTTTGAAGACAACGACCCAACAAAGAAGATCAAGGAGTACCGCATGACTGTTCACTTGTTTGGAAACGGCCCTAGCCCAGCTGTAGCTACGTTCGGACTCAGGAGAACTGCAGATGACGGCGAGGAGAAGTTCGGCAAAGCCACCCGAGATTTCATTCACAGAAACTTTTACGTGGACGACGGATTAGCATCGAGACCGACAGCCGAGGAAGCCGTGGAACTAATCAAGAACACCCAAGCCGCGTTAGCCACAGCCAATATACGACTGCACAAAGTCGTATCAAACTCCACGGCAGTAATGGAGGCCCTACCTGCCGAAGACCGCGGAAAGGATGTTCAAGACTTAGACCTTCGGCACGACGTATTACCCACCCAGCGCTCTCTAGGTGTCTACTGGAACCTAGCTGAGGACACGTTCACCTTCCAAGTCTCATTGCCAGAGAAACCATTTACACGAAGAGGAGTCCTATCCACGGTCAATTCAGTCTACGATCCCCTTGGGTTCGCCATACCCGTCGTTTTAAAAGGCAAGCTCCTACTTCAAAGGCTCGTTTCCATGGGGAACAAGAGAAGCAGCAACCCACTTGGATGGGACGACCCTCTCCCAGACGACCTGAAGCTGCAATGGCGATGCTGGAAAGAGTCCCTTGTCGATTTGGAGCAAGTTGTCATTCCCCGTTGTTACAAACCGGAGGACTTCGGACATAGCGTCCGAAATGAGCTCCACGCCTTTTCTGATGCCAGCCAGGAAGCTATAGGAGCAGCAGTCTACCTTCGCCAGTTGAATGGGAGAAACGAAGTTAACGTCTCCTTCCTTTTCGGCCAGTCAAGAGTTGCACCTACCAAGCCCACCAGTATCCCTCGTTTGGAGCTTTGTGGAGCAGTGCTTTCAACGCAAGCTGTTAAGAAAGTTCTCAAGGAACTCGACTTTGAGATAGACGAGGTTACCTTCTACACTGATTCCAAAGTAGTACTGGGATACATACGTAACGAGATAAGGCGGTTCTACGTGTATGTCGCTAACCGAGTACAGATGATAAGGAACGTCTCTTCTCCTGGACAGTGGCATTACGTGGACACCGGAGCCAACCCAGCAGATCTCGCAACAAGAGAAGTAACTGCAAAGAATCTGCCAGGCTCTCAGTGGCTAAACGGACCAGATTTTCTGAGGGAGAAACAAGTTAACGGTTCATCTAGATGCGAGGATGCTTCCATCGATGAAAACGACCCTGAAGTTCGGAGACAAGCGAATGTATTTACCAATGGAGTGGAAGTCCCCAAGCGACTCGGTGCAGCACGGATCTTCCGCTTCTCTACATGGTCATCGCTTCGTCGTGGCCTAGCAAATCTTATCGTCAAAGCAAAAGAATTCAAGACCAAGCGAGAATCCAAACGGCCAGTAGAGAATAGAGTAAAGGCCAACAACAGGACGTCTAGGCAAAACAACCAACAGAAAACGGTCCATCTCCCACGCCTCCCTTCAGTAAAGGAACTCAATCAAGCTAGCTTAGTAGCAATCAAAGCCGTCCAAGAAGAAACCTTCCCAGATGAACTAAGAGCCTTGAAAAACGCCACCGGTGACCATTCTGATGTTAGCCAACGAGTCAAGCAGCCAAAGGAGAAGTTGAAATCGTCACAACTCTATCAGCTGGACCCATTCATTGACGAGGATGGTGTCATGCGAGTTGGTGGCCGTCTTCGCCGCTCAAACTTCAGTCTCGAAGAAAAGCATCCAATTTTGTTACCCAAAGGGCATCATTTGTCAATCCTACTGATCAAACACTACCACGAGAAAGTGCATCATCAAGGCCGTCAGATAACCCATGGGGCTGTCCGCCAAGCAGGTTATTGGGTAATCGGAGGCCACGGCATGGTTGCAAAAGTCCTACACTCGTGCGTGACCTGCAGGAGATTGAGAGGGAGAGCATTGAACCAGTTCATGGCAGATTTACCCGCAGACAGAACAGATACAAGCCCACCGTTCACAAATGTCGGCTTCGACGTCTTTGGTCCGTGGTTAATCCGCACTCGAAAGCTCAGAGGTGGTGCTGCAAACAGCAAACGCTGGGGACTAGTATTCACCTGTCTGAGCAGCAGAGCCATCCATATAGAAGTTCTTGAATCGATGGACGCCAGTGCCTTCATTTGCGCCCTCCGCCGCTTCTTTGCAATAAGGGGACCAGCTTCCTTACTCAGATGTGACAGGGGTACCAATTTCATCGGTGCAAAATCCGAACTAGACGACGCTCTTGCAGAACTAGATCAACAGATGGTAGAGAAATTTGTAGCTGAACAAGGTTGCGAGTGGTTATTCAACCCTCCTCACGCATCTCACTTTGGTGGAGTGTGGGAGCGCCAAATCGGTACTATTCGTCGCATCTTGGATGCAATGTTCATGGAGATTGGAAGCTCACAGCTAACCCACGAGCTTCTCACGACCCTTATGGCGGAAGTAACTGGAATAGTCAACTCACGCCCAATTAGCGCCATACCTTCTGACATCGACGAACCGCAGCCATTGACCCCAAATGCACTACTCACCATGAAGACACGCCCACTTGCACCACCACACGGAGACTTTATCCCACAAGATCTCTATGCTCAGAAACGTTGGAGACGAACACAATATCTAGCAGATCAGTTCTGGATTCGCTGGAGAAGGGAGTATCTCCAGAATCTTCAAGCAAGGCCCAAGTGGAACAAAGACCAACCAGACCTAGCCGAGGGTGATATCGTTTTAGTGAAGGACAGCGAAGTAAACCGAAGCAGTTGGCCACTTGGAAGAGTTGTTGAGGCCATTAAAAGCGAAGACGACAAAGTGAGGAAAGCGAAGATTGCCCTCATCAGAAAAGGAGAGCTTAAAACCATCGTCCGTCCAGTTGTCGAGCTTGTTATGATTCTTCCCCGACAAGATGTATCCAAACAAACGCCGAAGTAGAGAAAACGTGAACTGAAAATCCCCAGAAACTTTGATTGAACACTGATCAAATATTGATTGAGCATTGATTTAGTAAACTGAGATTTTTTATAGTAGCAAGGATTTTACTAATCCTTGGGCGAGGAGTGTGACGTCGTCACGTTAACGTGACATTATATTCTATATTTTGTTTTATCCTTGTGTTACCTTTTTACTATGTGCGGAATGCATATTAAGTTTCCCTTTTTAAGTACACTTCAAAATCCTTTTTTAGTCTCAATTATCATCACTTCAGATACCTTGTATTTTTTAATTTCTAACCCTCTGCTCGCTTCATCCTCGGAGTCACACATCAGATGTAAGTTTTGATCGGTTCATTGTCATTGTTGTATTTTCTCATGTTCATAAGTATATATTTTTACGTCATTTAACCAAATTTGTAACCTTTATTCTGTAGTTTTCACCAATTGAATGATCACGTAGATGGAAATAAACATTATGGAAAATCAACCGCGTGGTTCATTTTTGGTTGAACACTAGCGACCCACACCTGACTGGGAACGCGACACACAGGCTATGTGGTTCTACACCCATTCCACAAAAACTGGGGTCGATGGCCACATTTTCGGATTTTGTCAATATTTTGGCACCCTGGAAGTATAATGAAAGAAAAATTATGTATCGAAACAGTCCAATATAAATTAGCGCTGACCTCCGTGAACTGTAATAAATCTTTTTGGCACGTGCGTGTGGTGTTTATCACAAACCTGAGATCCCCTAGTGAGAAACTGCCAAATCGTTTATTGACTACCGCTAACTTGACCGCAGATCGGGGCTTTGTACAGACCTGCATAAATCAAATCTTTATTAAACTTCCGTTAGACATGTGGTGTATTCAGATGAAACGCTGATCCGCAGAGGGTGAACTACAACTCAACATATTCAACTCAACACAGCTTGCTACATCTGTTTTAGTATTTTACGCGGACAAAACACTACCGTGATGTCTACAAGGCAGTTAAGTAGGACAAGAAGTCTGAAAGGAAAAGATGCGCTTTTAGAGTGGTGCAAACAACAAACTGAAGGATACAAAGATGTGAACGTTTGCGATTTGACATCATCATGGAGGGACGGTTTAGCGTTTTGTGCTCTTCTCCATCGTTTCAATCCAGAGCTTCTGTAAGTACGTAGAAAAAGAATTGCATTTAGTCAGTAACGGCCTCTTCTAAAGAAAGGCCGGCTACACACTACTGAGTTGAATTAAACAAATTTTCTGAAATTTCAATTTGGAAAACATGACAAACGAGCAATGACACAGGAAACTTTTCAATGTAGCTTTTATCTTTCCGGGTATATATCGTACACGAACTGAACAAATATCAAATAGAACTAGCTCAGGACCAGTATGCGAGTCATGCATGTATAACTCTTTGACAGCGTGGCACGAAAGACTTTGTAGTTCATGCCTGGAAGTTCATTTCTTTCGTTGCTCACTCCGTTTATTGTATTTTGAACAAATCGCGATCAGAAATCCGTTTGAGCGGTACAAGAGAGAAAATGAAACTGCTAGAATTAATATTGCATGATGACCCATTCACCTCACAGTGTTACAGAAGTCATTATTGTGTCTGAAAGATGTTGATGATAATCAACTACTTAGCTTTACAAAAGTCAACAACAATGACAGATGACAATATTGCAATATCCATTACAAACAAATGGTCTGTGAGGGTCTAAAATAGGGTTTCCGGATCCCGCTTCCCGCCACTATTTTTTCTTTCATCCCGCCATCCCGCTTGCTTCGAACATGTCATCCCGATCCCGCTTCCAAAATACTTTTTTTTGCATGACAAGTCACAGTTTTTTCCGGACGATACGCAATTTTCGCGGGCTCATGCATTACGACCTCGGTGTTTGTTTACAGTAAACAGCAACAGTCAGTTTAGTTTGGTAAATTTATCCGCTTTTGAGTAAGTGTTGAGGAGCCAAATGAAAGTTTTCTTTATCGGAGAACAGCGCATGGACGATGACGAAGGCCCTCCATCACACCAAACTTCAAAATTTCAAATTTAAAAAACAAATTTCAACCACGCCTACTACATAGGAGTTACCCTAATCTGATAGAAAAGATTGTATGGAATATGCGGGGTGCGGAGTGCGGAGTGTGAAAAATGAGGAGTGGGAAAAATGAGGAGTGGGGAAAATGACGAGTGTGACAAATGAGAAGTGGGAAAAATGTGGAATACGTTTTTTGTGGAAAAACACAAAATATAAGGTAAAACGAAACTTTTTTTTTTCTTCGAGGCAACTTGTGCAAGTTTTGAAATTCACAATTTCTATGTAAATACTGGAATTTAAATAAATAAATAAATAAATAACAACTTTTCGAACTTAATTCTGTAGCATTTTGAGTAGATAGAGCACGTTTTGAAGCCGCGCCGACATTCTTTCGTTACGAAATCTGCGACGACAGTGTCTGCGTAGTATCTCAGGGCAATGTGCATTGCTCAATTACCACTGCTTCAATTAGGGCTGTCTGGAAAATGTTACTAGGAAGAATTTGTAATTTCATGGCAATTTTATATTATACTTGAAAGTGGAATATGGAAATTGTGCGTGTTTGGAAGAATTACTGAAGGTGACTCTCGCTATTAGGGAATTGTTTCCGATCACAAATCAAATAGTGATCTCCAAGATGACTGTTATAACGGGAGACTTACCGGGGCATGGGTGGTTTACAGCGCTGACTTCACTAACACCTATTATCATCCTTACTTCTTGCGTATTCAGCGCAAAAACGCAATGTTTAACGGACTTGTTTTTATTGAACGGTCCTTTTACAGAAGGTGCTGGATTTTCACCAATCTGAAATGCTATAACAATATGATTTAAATATAAATATCTGCAGTTAAGAGGATCAGGCTGTTTTCTCTGTATGCATGTATGAAAATACCAACTCTTTTGAGATAACAACACTAATTCCGGTATTTATATAGAGATTGAGAATTTCACTGAAAACTTGCAAAAGTTGCTTTGAAGAAAAAAAAATTAGTTCAGTTTTACCTTATATTTTGTTTTTCCACAAAAGACGCAATCCTCATTTTCCACACTCCGCACTTTCACACTCCTAGTTTTTCACACCCTGCATTTTCCACACTCCGCGTTTTTCACACACCGCACTCCACATATTCCATATAACCGATAGAGAAAACTCTATCAAAAATAAAATTCGAAAAAAGGACAAATGCACTTAAACAGGAGGAGAAAACACAAAAAGAAATTCTGCCCTTTGTGACGCAATACCAGCCATCAGTGCCAAATCTCAAACAAATTTTTTTGTCAAAATGGCACATATTGCAGAACCAACCACCGCTATGACAAATCTACAAAGAACCACCCATAATATATTTAAAAAAAGGCAAATCCTTTAAAGATACACTCCTTAGAGGAAAAATCTAAAAGGTGTCAAATAAGTTTCACAACGGGATTGTTTGTACGGCCTGTCACCCCTTGCTACGTCTTGTTTAAGCATTTTAATGGGTTCCTTGAGACATAATTGCGACACTGTGACAGGTACTTATTCGATTTGGTAAAGATAAGGACCTCTGAAATGATTTCAAAGGAAAGACAGCTTCAAAAAAAACGGTTAAAGAAATCAACTATGTAAAGATCCAGACTTGTCTTCCTTCCCGGAATCATGAAATATCCGGCGAGTGCATTGTCGTCATCCATCCCGTTTCCCACCCGGAAAAATCAAGAATTCCCGCGTCCCGCCATGAAAATGATGAACTTCCCGCTTCCCGCCCACCTCTAACCATCCCGCATCCCGCCTTCAAATTTTCTTTCATCCCGCATCCCGACAGTGAAAAAAGGCTTATCCCGCATCCCGCCGACCCTATGTTAGGCCCTCGTCTGTTAGTAGAAACAGGCCACATATTTGTTGTATTTAACGAGGAACTGAACTTCCTTTGCCAGTTAGAAATGCTTTAGAATAATAGCTCGAAAAAAACGCTCCAAAGACTCTTTAAAAAGAACCAAAAAAGAAAGAACACATCATTGTTTTCCGCTTCGCGTGTTCATTAGTTAAAAGCGTAATCGACCTTCAAATCATAAAGCGAAACAAAAACAATATCGTTGACTTGGCGGTTTACTGGATATTTATTAAAAAAGCGGAAGCAAATTAGGCATAAAAACATGCCCGGGGTACTCTCATCAATTGAGGATAGAAGTGTACCGCGAAGGTTCTCAACTGGCATGAAGAAAATAGAAAATTAATATCCTTTTTAAGGCCCAAAATCGAAAAAAATGACACTCTATTTAAGGGAAAAACCACCTGGGAAAAACGATAACTCAGAATTGTGTGAACAGGTCGTCCTTTATTTCTTTTCTGAACATGGGAAGTTTAGCACCCGGGGCCGACTCCCCTATAAAAATGACGGGGTGCTTGTCGGAAATTTTCGATGAACACCCAGTAACATCTTATAACCTGAAGAAGGCTGGTCTGGCCAGCCGAAATATTGTTTCACTGAAATATATTTACTCGTTGTATATCAGCTCTGCAGTAGTCCTTGGACTTCTCGTTAGTATATTGATTCATTTTAGCTGATTAGGTCTCCTCCTGTGAGATCCAACGAAACACAGCAGGATCTTCGTCCACGGGTTCTGCAGTTCAACAAGCTTACCCTAAAAGGTACCAGAATGTCGTTTGATTAGCGTGGCTTAAATGAATCTTTACTCCTAAGAGGTACCAATTCTAAAACAAAACATGTCATATTTTTCGGCTCAATACCCTAAAAGTTACTGCGATAGATCTAACGGTGGTCATTTTAGATTTTAGCACCCCAAGAGGTACCAATCTACAAATTTTGACCCCTAAAAGGTACGACGAGCACCCCCGTTATTTTTATATCGGAGTCCCCCCGGGAGCTAACATCTGGCTTGATACTATAGTACTACAATTTAGCTATAAATACAATATACAGGAACCCTATCCATACCTTGGCTGCAAAACCTTATAGGAGTACCCCCCCCCCCCCCCCCCGGGAAAAATATTTTTCTGCTCGTAAGAAATAGAGTTAATAAGTTCCTAAACGTTTTGGAAGCAAGATAAAATTCAAGATGTTTGCACTTAAAACACGTTTCGTAGAAGCCGAGTGGTGGGATTGGCCAAAGAAATATAATCTGTTGTGACTCGGTCATGTTCTCACGCCCCAAGCAATTATCGTTATCATCTCGGCAGAAATAAAAACAAAAAAAAAAGGATTAGTGCGGGTTATCTTAAAGGAGCTATGTCATGATAATTTTGTGGTTTTTGGGTCAAACTGCCCCAAAATGGCTAAGCACCATTATCGTACACAAAATGCTTATAGAACACTATAACAGGAAGATATCAAGGGAATTTTAGAAGGGAAAATCAAACATAATCAGATTTTTAGCGAGTTTTCCAAGACACAAGCGATAAACTTGAAAAAATTAGCTCAATTTTTTCAGGATGCAATCCATTTCCATCCTGGCCATCTGCAGCCCAAGACACTGATTTTTACCTTTAGAGCACTGAAACAAAACTGGACCATTCATTGTTGTTGGGTTTTCACTGATATAAAGAATATTTTGGCTTTTTAAAGTAACACTAAAATGGTGACATCGCCCCTTTAAGCAGAAAACCCACTGATAGGGGTGGCGAATGGTAAATCCGAGACTCGCCGAGACGCAGAGACCCTTTGTTTCAAAATCTGAGACCGCGACCGCAGCTACGTTATAAAATCCGAGCCCGAGACCCAATGCGGGAAAAAAACCGAGCCCGAGACTTAGTGCCAAAAATATCCGATTCACCTATTAAACAACAAACGAGGATGAAGAATGAGAATGCTTGACAAAAGTATCCGAGATTCCGAGACCTTGAGGAAAAAAATCCGAGACTCCGAGACAGAAAAAGCACCAGCCAAACGAGACTTCGAGACTTAAAACAAAAACTGCCGAGATTTCGAGACCGGCTGGACCGGACCAAAATTTTCCGAGACCCACGATTTTGAAGGTACCATTCCACACCCCTACTGATGAAAGAATAAAAGTAAAACTTCTCATGGTTTAAGGCCTGGGAAACTGAACAGCAAACCCACCGTGCTACAATTCTACAATGAAATTAAACCGGTCAGGGTTGTCGGATCTGTGACAAAGATCTGAATCAGCAGAAAATCTACCGATCATTTTATCAGTTCTATGGTTGTAGTCTTTGAATTATAACATTATATTTTACATCCCTTCTCGTTATTTAGTACACATTTAATGAGCGCGTCCATTTTTTTCCATATAAAGTTATCAATGTAACCTTTCAAATTGTCAGGGTCATAACCGTCGAAGGTTTCTATTTCAAACGGAAACACCGAGCACAAAAACATATGTACAAATTTGGTGAAATATATTCGTCAAATATTTGGTATTTTCAGAAACATGAATAGCACGTGACGTGCACGTCATCTCGGGAAAGCTATCTAAAGCTATCTAATCAACTCTACTCCTGTTTCAATACACGTACATTTTAACCAACCTGGCCACTCTATCAACGAAATCCTCCTCATTCCCTTTGAACTCTCATTCACAACAACCGCAACTCAGTCAGAAAGGCACGCGAGGTTCCGTCTCAAAGATAAAGCGATGACTCTTGATCCTGGAGGACGCGATGCACTTAATTAGTGACATTTAGCTTCTTTCTTATCAATTTCTGTTATGAAATATTTCAAAAGTTTTATAATTATGTACCGGTCCTTTTATATCTGTATTAATGTTTGTTTGCTAGCCCCCGTAAAAGGTTTGTTTTGCAAACAGAAATATCGGGCAAATATATATTCAACTGTTTTTTTTTTAATTTATTTCACTTCTGTCTCAATCTCTTCTCCTCGAATTGCCGTGAGGATCAGTTTGCTGTTTTTACCTATTAATTACAATTAACAAGGTTAAGAACGATAAGATGTGCTAAATTTCGATTCAGTTTTATTCCCTTTGTAAAGTTATCACGAATAAACAATTCTTCCTAGCTGGTTATTAAAAGCCCTTGAATATAGGCCTTAACCAGTCCTAATACTATAAATGCCAGTCCCGTCTATAAACAACAACATCTACTGATATGGAATTCTGTTCTTTAATATACTTCTATTTATTCAAGTACTTTGCCTACTTTTGCAGCGATTTTGATGATCTGTCCAAAGACGACGCCATGAAAAATAATGAATTGGTGAGTTTATTTTTTATTTAACCAATCCAGTGTAAAAAAAAAAATATATATATATATATATATATATCCGTCATTATATATCAGTTAGGTATCAAATACCTTTTGAAATAGAGACCAGAGCTTGTAATAAGCTCCTGACCAAAGAGATTAGACCGGCTAAAGCGGTGTGGATTGAAACGAATTCTTTACAGCGATGACCTTGAAATGATTACGCGTGAGCATCTCGTACCCAGATCTCCCACGATTTCAGTACAGTACAAACACGAGTGACATCTGGGTACGAGTTTAGCCGGATTGTGCATGAAGACGCGCACGAATAAAACTGCGTTTCGTCCACATCAGCAGTTCTGAAAAGAACTTAGTTTGCAGGCTCATCAATTTAAGACACTTAAGCCTGGTTTACACTACAAGCGTTCTAGGCACGGCACCTCCTGGTCTATTACACGACAACATTTGGCCCTTCTAGTTTTGTGATGGGCACGAACGCCCAAATAATAAGAAACGATACCCCAAAATTTATGATCATTTAGGTACATTTATCAGCGGTTGAACCACTTTTTGGCGAACCTTTATGTACTATCGTGTTTGACAAAATGGTGGACGCAGAACACGTGTTAAAGAAGCGAAGAGCTAAGGGGCTCGAATGATACTCTTAAACGTCAAAATTAGGAGTGCCGTACCATAAAACATTGGCCCGTGTGCCAAAATTTAAAAATAAAGCTTCTGGTACTTACATGACTTTTACCTCATTACTATGAACTTTTGTATATGTGATTACGTTGAATTTACTTTATTTAAAAAAAACTCAAGAGTTTTGCTCAAATGAATCGTTGGTTGGTTTGTTCGTCTCAGGCTTTCAAAGTTGCCCAAGACAAGCTGAAGGTACCAGCACTGCTGGACGCAGAGGACCTGGTATCGATGAAAGTCATCGATGAGTTGAGTGTGATGACGTATGTGTCAATGTTGTACAAACGAATGAACAAGCGATCAAGATCTGGTGAGTCTCGATCTCGTGTTCTGAGTCTGTAGGCTCAATGGTCTAGAACACGGATAGATACAGTTGAACCTCCCGTAGGCGACCATCGAAAATGAGTAAAATGCAAAGCCAAGATGGTCGCATACGGGTAGTGGCCGCTTACGGGAGGTGGTCGCATATGGGAGGTGGTCGCATACGGGAGATGGTCGCATACGGGACGTGGTCTCATACGGGAGGTGGTCGCATACGGGAGGTGGTCGCTTACGGGAGGTGGTCACATACGGGAGGTGGTCGCTTACGGGAGGTGGTCGCTTACGAGAGGTGGTCGCTTACGAGAGGTGGTCGCTTACGAGAGGTGGTCGCATACGAGAGGTGGTCGCATATGGGAGGTGGTCGCATATGGGAGGTGGTCGCTTACGGGAGGTGGTCGCTTACGGGAGGTGGTCGCTTACGGGAGGTGAGACACAGGGAGTCTTCAATTTGAAGCATATGAACCTGTCTCTTCATCATATGAACGTAAAGCAACTTCAATGTACAAAGAACCTATCAGCACAAAATATTGTATCATATCGTTTTATTGGACTTGTACTGTGACGCACGCATGATTCAATATGGGTGATTGGTCGCTTTACCAGAGGTTAAAAACAATAGAAAAATTCAAATTACCAGCTTCGATGAAAGAGTAGTTCTGGTCGCTAATGAGAGGTGGTCGCTTATGAAAGGTTTGGATTATAGTGATTTTACTGGAAGAAATTTGGTGTATTTTGAAAAAGTGGTCGCTTACGAGAGGTAGTCGCATATGGAGGTTCAACTGAGGAGATATGTCCAGAAATGCAAGGCAGAGGGGGCCACGCTACTCCATAACCGGCATCACAAAGTGTCCTCACCTATAAAAGTTCACCACAACACACGAAATTCTGTCACATATGAAGTAATATGAAAACGACAGACAACTATGTCAAATATGAAGTACTCATTAAACAATGCTTGCCTGCATTTCTGGACATAATTGGAGACAACTGAGTGTAGGTAAATACGCTGTATATGTCTCTGAAAAATCATTTTCTTCGTTTGCAGCCCCCACAAGTCCAATAGCCACGTCTCCGACGGGAACAGGTAAATCATGAAATGTATAGAGCAGTTTTCAATTGAGTGTCGAAAGTAATTACACAATTTCTTTGGTTTTGCATTGCTACGCTTTATGATTGGCTAAAAAATCTCGCGCCACTTTCTCGACCAATCAGAAATAAAACCAAAACCAATCGTGACTTGCTCGCACGCGTTTTCCCGCGCTTGGCGCCGCCTACATGTAATTGCTTCGAGCTCTGATTGGTTTATTGGATTGTTTACGACTGCTGATTGGTCAGAGTAATTACTTTGGTTTTGGTTTTACGACACTCAATTGAAAACTGCTCTAAAATGAATAATTGCATCCAGGTTGCATCACTCCGCCATGCTACAGGATTTAATTTTTGCTTGATGTTCTACAACTCAAATTCAAGTTATTTTCAAAGTGCAAAACTACTTTTCAGACACGTCGTTAATGATTTAAAGGCTAGTCGATGAGATGCACAAGAGTTTATGTTAGTTCACGAGAGTTTTCAAGAGCGGCTCACGAGAGTTACATGTAATGTGAGTGCACCAAATCCATTTGAGTTGACGACAGTTTAAAAAGGAGGACGAGAGGTCATGCGAGTTGACGACATTGTACGGGGAGTTATGAGTGCATGAGAGTTTGCGAAAGCTTACCAGAGTTGACGGAAATTATGAGAGCGCACGATTGTTGATGATAATTTACGAGAGTTAACGAGAGCGCAAAAGTATCGATAAAAGCGTACGAGTGTTGGCAAGAGTTGACGAGAGAGCGCGAGAGTTGATAAGAGCGCAAGAGTCGAAATCAGCGGACGAAAGTTGGTGAGAGCGCATGCTTGATGAGAAAAAACGATTATTGACACGTGTTTTCGCTTGCGCTTGTGTTCGCGTCGTTCGTTCGTTCTTGAAACGTTCTTAAAAGTTCTCAAAAGTTCTAATTATTTTTTTAATTTTCAGGTCAATCGGGACGAACACTCTTTGATGTCCTAAAAGATGAAAACAACTTCTCAGAGATTTATGAGAAACGCAAAATGCGCCTCAGCTCTGGCGAAGAGAGCCCCACAAGCAAGATTGAACCAGCAAAAACTAAATTAGAGGAATTGGAACAAGAATATCAAGCTGAAAATTATTTATAAATAGATGGGACATAAGTCTGCAGAAAAAACTACTATGCAGAGGAAAAGAAATTTTTGAGATTGTGACTTACTTTATTTTCTTTTATATATATATATATATATATATAAATATAAATATATATATATATATATATAATATATACCCAGTTCGTGTTTTTTGCGAAGTTGGCAAATATTCGCTTTTGTCACCGTCAACTGAAATTTACTGTAAATAGCCAATCGTAAAAAGGGATAGAGAAAACTGTTAGGGACATCATCAAAACTGTTGGAGGACCCGCCTTGTTTAGGGGTAGGGATACTGCACAAAGATACTGCCTATCTGATGAATGTCTTGGACAAAATGTATAGCTTTTAAAATAGTGCATACATGTTTTTTTTTTTTCCAATATAGGAGCTATACAGGCAAGACATCATCTTAAAAGGGGTGAGGAGGGGGCCGGGGGGGGGTACTCTGCAAATTTTTGGGTGGGGGTGTGCCGCTGGGACTCTGAGAGCCTTAACCTATACTACACCATTTTAGCTGCATTTTGCAACCCTATTCTAGACTAAACACCGAAAAACCCTACCCTATCCTAGACCTATTCCAGACTCGCTATTTTCCAGAAACTCGTTCACTATCAGTTATTAGTTAACACTAGAGGGGTCAGTAGTAATGCCGTACTGCCCGCCGTACCGATTTCATAAATGCCATTTGCCAGTAAACCTTGTGTAGACTAAATTCTTCACGCAACTGATCAGTTTCGTGGAAAATGATACCATATTGTAGACCAAAAATCTCTAGTGATTACTATACCCTATCCCAGACTAAACTGCCTGAAAACCATACCCTTTACAGCAGCACATACGTGTATAGCTCATATATGGGAGTACCCCCACCGGGGGAGGGGATGGGCAGAAAGAAACCAACATCTTTTTGTGGGACGGTTTTTTTTTTCTATCCTAGTATGATTCTTTTGATAATTTCCTTTAATAGTTAAATAATAAACACTTAACGACTGGTCCCGAGAAGAACTCCAGCCATATAACAATCTTTATTTTTATATCTTTTTGTCATATTTAATGTAATCATTTAAACGGCTATTCATATTATATGGCCAGTTCCGCGGGAGGTGGTATCATATGCATGAAATTTTTCTGGTGGATAAAAGAATGCTAATTATACGCCAGTAAAGAACTTTGTTTTCTCGTACTTTGCTGTCGTACTTTTTGTATAAATATTATTCCAATCTGTAAATACATGGTTTGTATTTTTAATAAAGATTCTTAACAGGGTAATCGACTCCTGTTCTTAACTAGCCCTAAATTAATTGACCGTTGTGCTCCCTTTACTTGTTCGGTTTGGACTGGCAGGGTTTCAATAAACGCTGTGTAAAAAAAGCACGTTAGCAAATCTATATGTATATATAGTTTACAGAGATCAACAGATAAAATGTTTTAACATAATACTGTCACTGACTTTTCATAGTCATTATTACATTATAATATAAAGCTGGTCTTCTGCTATAGAGCGTATGCACTCACGTGGCAAGCAGCTATGCAAATTTATTGGAACAAAAGAAAGTGTTAACATAAGAAAAGCGTTCAAATCCCACAGGATTGTTTTGGTACACCAACATGGCCGCCGTTCTATTGTTTTGGTACACCAATATGGCCGCCGTGACGTCATGTGCATACGCTCTATAAGCCCAACATAAGACTGAGTTGCGATTTGACCAAAAATGCTGATAAATTTACTTCTCTGCAAGTTCTTAGTAACTAACTGAAAAAAAGAACTGGGGTAGCAAGTGCAATGGGTGAGTGTAGAGTGTGGGTTTTGCCGAGTCGCCGATAAAATACTTCGAGTAAAAACAAAACAAACAGACCAAAAAATTAATATGACGATCATACTTTCCCGACTTTTGACATTCAGTAGAATATAATGTGATAACTCGAACCACTATTCCCCTGAATTAATCTGGCAGGGGCCCATTTTTCGAAAGTTCCAATAGCTTTTAGGTCCCAGAGTAGCCTACGTTAGCAGTAATAAATAATAATAATAATAATAATAATAATAATAATAATAATAATAATAATAATTTAAATAATAATTTAAAATTTAAACGTAAAAGTATACTTTATTAACAAATTTCTTAAAAATCGATTAAGCCTATAATAGTAATAATAACAATAATAATAATAATAATAATAATAATAATAATAATATTTATACAGGGTGCGTTCTCACAAAACGTGGTTTTCAGAACGGCCCTGTTGTCGTTTCCTTTCCGAGAGCGCGGGAGGTACGCGTAGGATATGGGGCACGAAAAGACCCGGAGCTATATTTTAAATTAGAATTGTGGTAGTAGTTTTTAGCTTGAAACCAGCTAGCTCGACTTGTTTCGTCAACTTAGAATCAGTTAGGAGGCTACAAGAAAAGGAATACGATTTACTTGCTTTAGCTATTTATCAGACCTTCGGAAATAATAGCATTACATTCGCTATGTGTAATTTGAAGTGAAA
Source organism: Cladopsammia gracilis (assembly GCA_022457155.1). Taxonomy (NCBI): domain Eukaryota; kingdom Metazoa; phylum Cnidaria; class Anthozoa; order Scleractinia; family Dendrophylliidae; genus Cladopsammia; species Cladopsammia gracilis. Next base: position 351,034 of record JAJGOT010000658.1, on the reverse strand, counting down.
TAAAGTTTTCATTCATTCATATAAACCTACCGAACCAGCTCTGATGATCTGTCCTTTCTTTGGGGAGGGGGCAGGAGGAGACGGAAATGAGTGGGTGACAGGGGTCCAAGGCTAGGTTACACAGCTGCGATTCAAGATGGCCGCTCACAGGCAGGTGGGTTTTCTAAAGCTGTATTTTCAGTTGGACTGAAAGTAGAAGAATATTGAGAATTTTTCATAATTTTGGTTATCAATGTTAGGGTATAGATCAGTGTTACGCATAAATTGCATTTATAGATGTGCATTGGAGAGAATTGGTTTGAAATTTGATGCCAACAATATTACTTTCGATTTGGTGAGGAAGTTCCATTTTTCCATTTCTGATCGGAACCCCCTATAATAGATGAGGTTTTTGAATATTTGTCAAGCTGGATTCCTAAAATGCTAAATGATGCCTGTAGGAATCGGTATAAAGAACACTAATCTGACCAGTGGAGTGGAAATCTACACATTTTCGTTTTATTTTTTTTAACGTAAAGAATGTGTTTTGTTTCTTTTAAGAATAATGTTTGGTTTCTTTTGTCACTATTTGACCTAGGTTTTTTTGACATAGTTTAAGTTTATTTCAAAAGCTGGTCGTTTCTTTTTTTTTTTCGCAACGCCCCTTAGAGATGGCAAGAATCCAACACCTCAAATTTTTGTTGGTGTCCTTTGAGACAAAGAACCTGTGAAAACAACTTCCTGTTTGTTGTTTTATCATCAGTATTCAAAACATGGAACACTTCCTTATTTTATTACAACCCATTCTTACTTTCAGTCTTGGCACATACACTTAAATTAAAAGCTTTGATAAGACAACCTTTCTCGAAATAGCTGTATTAGTTCACATCAAAAATTGCTGCAAGGGTTGTATTTCATTATAACCAGTTTACTTTGATTTCTTCTTATTACAGGTATCATCTCTAGAAGTTGTAAAATCTGCAGCAAAGAAGTTTATTGATTTTGTCAACAATGGTCCTTCTCCATACCATGGTAATTGCAAAAACATACTAACAACAACAAACTGTAAAACAGTGTTTATTGATTTCTCATAATGTTTAATACACCCCTTACAATTTTTAGTCAATAGATCAGAGGGTAAGACTTCACAAGCTTTATGGCTCACAACTGCCAGAGCTTAACCCGGTTTTTGTAGCATGAAGCGACTGAGAGTATTACTACTCTCCCCTCAATGGGATGCTAGTCCATCGCAAGGTTACCCCCAGCATTATGTTGCCAGTACCCATTTATACACCTGGGTGGAGAGAGACAGTGTGGAGTAAAGTTTCTTGTCTAAGGCAACAACACGATGGCAGAGACCAGGTTTGAACAGCTGACCTTCAGGTTGAAAGTCCAGCGCACTAACCACTAGACCCCCGCACTTTCACCAATAGATCAGAAGTACTGTAAAAATCTCGTATAGCTATAGATGCCCTTCAGGGCCGAGTTGTTCAAAGGCCAATTAGCGCTGATCAGGGTTCTCCCCAAATTTTAGCTCAGCAGGTAAGGGATTTTTGCTAAGCAGTAAAGGGAAAACTGTGTGTCTTAAAAATCTTTCGGGGGCAAGCAGTTACGGCGGTAATAAGTGCTGCTTCAAGCGGTAAATTTTACCGGTTACCGCCTGATAAGGAGAACCCTGGCTGATCCAGGGTTAATTACCATGACAACTCATATGTTCTGTTGACAGTTAATCCAGGATTAGTGCTAATCAGGCTTTGAACAACTCAGCTCAGGTGTGTCCACTCATGGGAGGTTAAAAAATGTAGTGTTTGTATGTTACTGGGACTATGACCAGTGGCAAATCTAGGGGAGGGGGGAGGGCAAGGGACTGGGTCCCCCCATCTTGCATCACTCTCCCCCTCCTTGTGATGGAATCTGGATCTGCTACTGATGACTGAGCTGTGTCTGCTTATTTATTATTTATTATTTTGCCACACACAATGAATTACAAGCGGAATAAAAACGATAATAAATAGGTTAACTAACATTAAATTTAAAATTTGCACATTAGTTGGGAGGAGTGACTGTGGCGGGGAAATCTCCGAGAAGCCGAGCTTATGGGTGGTTAATAAAAATGTAGTGTTTGTATGTAACTGCTTGTTTGTGGATGGACCACTATTTTTTAATAAGCAATTTGTATTAGGAGGCAGCGTGGTCAAGTGGTTAGGGGGCCGGACTTGAAATCCGGAGGTCCTGGGTTCAAGTCCCGCTCTGACCACTACATGTAGATGGAGTTGTTTCACGGTAGACCTGAATTCAACTCCTCAGCCACGCTTGTAAAATAGCCAACTGGTTTGCCCCCTGCCAGTTGGGATTATTTTTTAAAATGTTATGTTTAATTTGAATGCTCAGTCCATTAGCACTTGTGCTATTAACACTGCCAAGGGTAAATAAAGGATATTTATTTATTTTTATTTTCACGCAATGTGTAAGTGGGGAGGCACCACTTTTCACAGAGGAGAGGTAATTCTACCATTATAGGAGGTGCAACTTCTGTTAGCAGAGGTAGAGAACTTTGTTAATGGTCGTCCCATTTGTTGTTTCAGTTGTAAATGAGTGTAGAAAGGTGTTGACGTCAGCAGGATTTAAAGAACTCAAAGAAAGAGACCACTGGGATATCAAACCAGCTGATAAGGTGTGCAGACATTTAATAGACTTTTGATTATCCCTTGATATCCACCACAGCACTGACCAGACATGAGTCAGTCAGTCTGTTTGGTCAAAAACATGTTTTAGTAGCCTGAAGGCAGGCACAAGGGGAAGATATAAGTGAAAGGATTAATGTCTAAAGGAACGACTATATTGCAGTGATCAAAACACAAAAATTGAGGGAACTGGGATAGCGCAATGGATAGCGCAATGGTTGGACGTCGTTAAGCGAGCTCCGTGACTTATCCTCCAAAACAGTAAAATTTCACAAAAGTAATGCGCCTCTTATCATCTAGAAGCTATTCTTTTGAGGTTTTAGTTAAATGAGTAAGAGAAAAAACAGAACTTTACGAAGCCCCAGCGACGACGTTGTGTCGCCGGACCACAAGTTACCACGTGCAGAGAACTCAAATATGGCGTCTTCCCCGTCTTCTCCATCTGATCACGAACAGGAAGAACCAAACTTAAAGGACATCTACAATCTTTTAATGTCTATTCAAGGTACAGTTGCCACTCTGCTAGCAGAAAATAGCAAGATGTCGGCGGACATTATCGAACTCAAATCCTCCGTCGCAACAACAAACAACCAAGTTAATAAGCTGAAAGAAGATTTCAATAATCAGTGCAAGTATGTTGCAACGCTGGAAACGGAGCTTGTGAGAGTATCCAAAGTGGCAAAAAAACAAAAAGAAGAGCTAGAGGACCTCCAGGTAAGCATCGATGATCTGGAGCAATACTCCAGAAAAAATTCTTTGGAATTACATGGTATTCCGGAAGACATTGACCTACCGACGGATGAAATTGTTTGCAAGGTTGCAGAAGCTATTGGAATCGAACTAGAAAGTGATGACATTGAAATTTCACACCGGCTCAATCGAAAGAAAGGAATTAAACCAATATTAGCTAAATTCGTTAGTCATAAAGTCAAATTTAGATTGTATAAAGCCCGTATTCAGCTAAAACATTTAATGGTTTCATCGGTCTTCCCGCATTACGCGGGCTCCGTCGTCGATACTCCAATGCGTATTTTCATCAACGAGAACCTAACCCAATACCGAAAGGAAATGATGGTCCTCGCTCTTAAAAAGAAGAAAGATCAAAAGATTTTAAGTGCCTGGTCCCTGGACGGCAAGATTTTCGTTAAAACATCGCCCACTGGAAGACCAAGAAGAGTGTACTCAAAAGATGAAATCAACGAACTTTAATCGAATCTATTTATCATCAGAACACTGTCAAGCGTACTTTATATTTTTTTTCTACCGAAAGGAGGGTAGGCCAATTGCATGCTTTTCGCTTACTGTAAGCAGTTAATTCCCTTTAATTTCAAATGGGTGTATGTATAAGTATGTGTGTGTCGCTCTGTGTGTTGTTATGTATCCACTCAATTAGTAATTATTTGCTATATTTTTCGGTACATCAATTCCAATATGACCTGTGCTTGCTCAATTATTGTCATCTGTTGGAGGAGAATTCACCCTTGTATAGAATTATCCAGTACTTGGTTAAATGGCTGAATGTAAACTAATTTGTTTAAACGTTAGAGGTTTAAAAAATCAACGTAAGAGACGAAGCATTTTCTCTTATCTAAAAGATCAAAAATGCGATTTTTATTTACTTCAAGAAACCTACTCTGAACCTATAGATGAATTAATATGGAAATCAGAATGGAAAGGCGATATATTCTTTTCTCATGGGTCAAATCACCAGAAAGGTGTTTGCGTTTTACTAAATCCTTTGTCTGATATTAAAACTGAAAATTCTTACTCCGACCCCGAGGGAAGAATCGTGTTAATTAGCGTCAACTTTAAAACAGTCAGCTTGTCAATCTGTAACATTTACGCGCCAAATAATCTCAGTTGTCAACAAAAATTCGCTGAAATTGTGAAAGAGTTATTAATATCGAAAGCTTCGTTAACTAATTTGATCATAGGCGGCGACTGGAATGCCACGCTTCAGGCCATTGATAAGAAAGGTGGCATCCAATGGAAACCAACTGCATATCGTAATCAAATTATTGCTATGATGAATGAATTGGACCTGTCTGACACCTTCAGAGAAAAGAATCCAAACAAAAAATGTTACACTTATGAATCAACCGCGCGGAATATAAAATCAAGAATTGACTTTTTCCTGGTTGCTAAATCTATTTCTCACCAAGTCACCAAGGTTGATATAAAAACGTCAATAGCTCCGGACCATAAGACTGTTAAACTATGCCTAAAACTCGTTAATAGTGTACGTGGCCCTGGCCTTTGGAAATTTAATAATTCACTATTAAATGACGAAACCTATGTTAATTTAATAACAAATAGTTATTCTGACATTGGACAAAAATACTCAGAGATAAAAGATCCAAAACTGAAGTGGGAGCTCATCAAAATGGAAATTAGAAGTATAACCATCCCTTATTCCAAAAACAAAGCCAGGAAGGCTCGAGAAGTCGAAAATGAACTTGAAAAGCGTTTAGAAACCCTAGATGAAAAAATAAACGCCCATGAAAATCCGGAAAACATGGAACCCGAACTTAAAGAACACGAATACTTAAAAAATGAGCTTAGACGTCTTTATGAAAAAAAGGCCGAAGGTGCCATGTTTCGCTCCAAAGTACGATGGATTGAGGAAGGGGAGAAACCTACCAAGTATTTCTTCAATATGGAAAAAAAAAATTTCAACAAGAAAGTCTTAACTGAACTGAAAATTTCCGAGGGTCATATCACAGTTAACGAGAGTCAAATAATTGACGAAATTAAAACTTTTTATGGTAATTTGTATACTTCATCTTGCAAGGCTACAAGTGAGTCCTTTCTAGAATTCACGAGGAACATAGATCTACAAATGCCAAAACTATGCGAGGAGGAATACGAAGAATGTGAGGGTAAATTAACCTTAGAAGAATGCCGAAGAGCTTTAAAATCAATGAGGAATGGAAAATCACCAGGAGAAGATGGTTTTACTGTCGAGTTTTACAGGTGTTTCTTCGAGTTATTAGGCCAAGATCTTCTTAATAGTTTCAATGCGGCTTATGAAGACTGTGAGCTGTCCGTCTCACAACGTAGAGGAGTAATAACGCTTATTCCAAAGGAAAACACGGACATACGAGAGCTATCTAACTGGCGACCAATAACTTTGTTAAACGTTGACTATAAAATTTTGTCAAAGGCAATCGCTTCAAGAATAGAAAAAGTCCTTCCGCGTTTAATCAACTGTAACCAAACAGGCTTCATGAAAGGTAGATACATCGGACAAAATATAAGACTAATTAATGACATTATGGAACAGACAAAACTTCAGAACATTCCTGGTATACTTCTCCTATTAGATTTTCGAAAAGCGTTTGACACAGTAGAATGGGATTTCATCCAGCAAACTTTGAACTTGTTCAACTTTGGAACCTTTTTAAAGCAATGGGTCAAGACGCTGTACACGAACACTGAAAGCTCTGTTTTACATAATGGGTATACAACAGACTACTTTAAACTATCGAGGGGAGTAAGACAGGGGTGTCCTCTCCCCTTACCTTTTTATCTTAGGGGTAGAAATCTTAGCGGCTAAGGTTAGACAAGACTGCACTATAAAAGGAATCAAATTATTTTCAACGGAGCATAAGATTGGACAATTTGCTGATGACACTACACTTTTTATAGGAAATTTGACCTCAGTCGAAAATGCAATTAAACTTGTAGAACAATTTGGTGATATTTCGGGTCTAAAACTCAACGTGGAAAAGACCAAAGCAATATGGTTAGGCTGCTGGAGATTTAACGACTCCAAACCTTTTGGCTTAAAGTGGACCAAAGAACCTGTGAGAGCACTAGGAACGTTTATTTCTTATAATATGAAAGAAAATAACAAGAAAAACGTAGAAATGAAAATAGATAATATGACTACAAAACTTGATATTTGGCGGGCACGCAATCTTTCTCTGCTTGGAAAGTGTCTCATTGTGAAATGTTTGGGCATTGCACACCTGGTATACTCCGCTTCGATGCTGGTCATTCCTAATACCTATATTCCTATAATTAAAAACTCTGTTTTCAATTTTATTTGGAACAAAAAACAGGATAAAATTAAAAGAGATGTCATGTACCAAGATTATAGCAATGGTGGCTTGCGTGCTCCCAATGTTGAAGTTTTATTCAAATCATTACTCTTAGCATGGATCTCTAGATTTGTGGTCACAGACCCATATTTTTCAGAAACTTGGAAATCAATTCCAAACTATTTCTTTGGAAAATATGGTGGTCTTAACTTCCTACTTCGCTGCAATTATGACAAGAAATTTTTAGAAGAATCAGATGTTCCACATTTCTACAGACAAATATTGGCGAATTTTCTTGAATTAAGGACATTGTACGGACTACACGACGAGTCAGATGTGTTTTTGTTTAACAACAAGCACATTCTAATTGATGGAAACCCAATATTTTACTCTAAATGGTTAGAAAAGGGAATTGTTTCAATACAGGACATCTTAGACCATAGAGGAAAACTGTTATCCTTCCATGAATTCCAGAAAAAATATGGCGTTAAATGTAACTTCTTGAATTACTTACAAGTTCGTTCAGCGATTCCCAAATACTTACTCGAGAAAGCGAGAAATCTACCTCTGATTGACAAACGTATTATCCTGAATAGCACTATCCATCAGCTTTCTCCTTCTATTACTATAGACCTTGCAAAAATGAACTGCAAGGACTACTATTGGTTGTTCATAAATGCAGGTAAAATCGAACCTACGGGTCCAAAGAAATGGCAAAAGGACCTCAATCTAAATAACTTTAATTGGAAACAAGCTTTTACCCAGATAAGCCGAACTTGTAAAGAGAATAAACTAAGAGAATTCAATTTCAAATTATTACATAGGATAATAGTCACCAGAAAGGAGTTACACACCTATGGTATCGAAACAAACAGTAAATGTCTTTACTGCGATGAGCCGGACTCGATATTACACTCCTATGTAGAATGCCAACTTTCTCAGTCTTTTTTGAAAAAGGTGGTAATATGGTTTAACAAAACAAATAATTCTCATTTTTCACCTACTCTGTTCGAAAAACTGTTTGGAATAATGGAATACAGTAACAATGATCCAAAACTATCCAAACTCAATTATTGCCTTCTCTTCGCCAAATATTTTTTGTATTGTCAGAAGCTGAATAAAAACGAGTGCGACTTCGATGAGTTCATTAGAAAGTTACAGCGCAAACTTCGTATTGAGTTCAACTGAAAATGATCTCTTAGAAGGAGAAGATGCTTCTATCTCTGCAGATCAATATCATCGTCTTATTTATTAACTAATGTTTGTAGTCAGTGTAATCAAATGCCAATGCTTCTTGGGTATACCCCGGCCCATTATTATCATCATTATGTATCCTTCTATTCACTGTAATTTTCTGTGATTGAAGTAATAAAGTTGTAATTATTAAAAAAAAAAAAAAAAAAAAAAAAAAAAAAAAAAAAAAAAACACAAAAATTTGTTTTCATCAATCGAGTTAATAAGGTAAATTGGCCACCCTGCAGAGATTCAAAAGCTGAGGTTCGAGTGACAGGGCGTAAAAACGGCTGATTGGCTGAGAGATATGACGTAAAACGCATCATGAAAGCATTAATGCGGTTGCGCGAAGCTTTCTCGGAGAAAAATTCTTCAAAATGGCGGACGGCTTCGATGCTCGTATAAGCACGGAAAGTTTGACTTCGGGGATAATCTAAGATGTCTTAGATCGTTTCATTATAAGAAATATTGACTGACTGTTGGCTGTCACTCACTGGAGAAATATCATTTGAATTATGTTCTTCTGCAGTAACCTACAACAGATTTAATGCAGCTGAACAGTCGAGCACTCCATTTATATTTACTTGCTTTATTTACTCTGTCTTTGTTTGCTCCCTCGATCTCAAAACTGGACAGATTTGGATCCACTCCTTTAATGGCGCTAAGGATTCATTTCATTGTTTCATTTTATTTTTATTCTCCTGTTCGAGACGAAACAGAAGAGAACAGCGAAATGTCAGGCTTGTCAAAATTCTCTAGCAGGCTTCCTCGATATTTTAAAATCGTTTGGCTCAGGTCATCCGATCTTCGAACTAATACATGTAAAATCAAGTTCTGCAATCCTGTCATCATCTTCTGCCACATAGCTTTATTTATTTATGTTTTGTGAACAAAACAGCACATGCACAGTAATCATATGGCTGCAGGTCAGTAATATATTTAAAATATTTTTAAATCTTTGCATTTTAGCAGCATACAAATAAGCTTATTAATATTAAGTTTTAATTTTCTGATGTTAACATTTGCTGAGGCCAAATTGAATTTGATTTTTAAAGACCAAGTGAAGGACATTTAATAATGAACTGTGGAGCTACATGTTGTAGCAGCAGCATTTAATAGCTTTTCACCTGTGGTCCTAAAAAAGGGACTGTGAGATACAAAATGTTTCACTGTGCTCATCATATTGCATATACAGCTGTAGCACAGTCATACTTGTAATATGTATGGCCGCAAATGAAAAAATGCCGATTACAGTTTGTGTTGAATTGTATTTGTAGCAAGCTAAGATGTGATCAGCTGTAATTCCATGGGCTCATTGTCTATGATATTACAATCTTTGTTACCAAGATTGTTCTAAGCCTCTGTTTTATTGTTTATTTTTAGCCAAAAGGTGTTTTCCTTTTTAAATATTTTTCCTAAACCAACAACACAATAAACAAGTCACCATGAGTAATGTACTGTTGAAAGTCAAGAAACAAATGTTCCTTAATAATTATTACAGAAGATTTTTCAACCAAAATATATTTTTTCCTCTTTTCTTTTCAACCATAATGGCAGTTTTTAGCATTCATTAGGACAAGACATAAAGTAAGATGTGTATTGCAAACTTAGCAGTTTAATAATTGTCAAACCAGTTCAACTGTTTCTCAGATTGTGGCAATGGGTTTGAGACAATAATTATTGGAATAAAATTAAACTGGTTTGAGAATTTTTAAAACCAGAAAAAAATTAATTACAACATAGACATGACATATCAACCGTTTCGGTATATTTTACCTTCTAAAGCCTACAAGCCAAAGCAGGTTAAAGGTTTTTGGCAAATATGCAGAAAACAATACCTAAGTTATGACATACAGTTCATTTAATGGTGAAGAAATTCCAATATATAAGGAATATAAAGTCACTTACATTCAAGGCAAGGGAATTAAATATTTTAATTTATGGATCAAACTGGTCAAATCCTTCTCTAAACTGGTTGATGTAAATAATTCTGCACTTGCGCTACAGCAATCCAGCTGGTGTTTTGAGATCTGCTCACGGCCTTGAGACAATAGTTAAATTCTTAGTGAAATCAAACAGCAAAGCCAGAGTTTGATGAGCCTGCATTTTTGTTATAATTTAACAATAACAATTATTATTGTAAACTATAACAAAAATGCAGGCTAGTCAAACTCACCGAAGTAGAGGTGAATAGTGATACATATTTTTCAAGCCACAGTGTAGATGGTGAGATAAATATCTGTGGCTCCTCGCCAACACTGAGGTGTACAAAACCGATACTGATCGTGAAGTGAATCATGGGATGTCACCACTTGATAACCTAGCATAACTTGTGTATAGAGGTTTTGCACGGCAGCCATGTTGCATGGCAGGAACAATGGAAATGTTTTGCATTAGAAAGAACATTCTTTCCCATGGGAAAAAGAATCTATTGTTCCTGCCATGCAACATGGCTGCCGTGCAAAACCTCTATTCACAGACACTGAAGTCCTATTGATAATCTCTTACAAGCCATTATTCACTGTTCATAAGCGTGATCAAAAGTCTCAACCATGCTATTGTCTACCATTGTGCGCTGTTTGACTGGGCTTCAAGGCTCAATTTTGAAAAATTTTTGTATCATTTTTGGTCGTATGGGACCCGTAAATTTCTATGGTCTGCTATTTTGAACATGGAGAGGGCCCTGGAGAGGAGGTCAATGTAGTTTAATAAACAATTTCATTGCATATGTCAATCATGATGTTTATGTTTAATAGTGTATATGTCTACTACAATATTTCCATCTTCAAAAGTATTTAAGTCAAACCCATCCTTATGGACATCTCCATAATATGGACACCTTTCTATTGTGGACAGTTCTCTTGGTCCCTAAGGTACCAAAATTCATACAACCCCTTCTGTGTTATACAAACACCTCTATAATGTAGACACTTTCCATATCATTGAGGTTCGACTGTTTATGTTTGTATAATGTACGGTTTCACATGTGAAGGTCTCTGGTCAAAAAGCCTATAAAGGGGACAAACCAACAAATCAATGTGAGATCACAAGAGGCCCACATTGTCTGACTTCATACAATTCCACTTTGGCACAATAATGTCATCTCTGACACTATACATAAATAGGAAACAATGTATGGTATACAGGAGCAGTCTTCTCCAGAAGGGTATCTGGGTAACCTGTGGTCATGGAAGTCCACTTTTTAAAATACACAACATTTTTGGATTTAAAAAGTAAATAAAATTTAAATTGCCCTCAGTGTAATCCTGGATCTAGAGGAAAACTGAGGGAAAACACTTTTCTGTTGATTAGAGTAGATTCAAAGAATGTTGGCATTTGCACAGCCTTTTTGTGCCTGCCATGGGTCATTGACCAATTTTTTTTTTTTTACAAAATGTTAATGCCCTTGGGGGCACTGTTGAAATCGACTCATTCTGGGGAGTGGTGTGTGCAGTTTCTGTTGGGTCACCCCCAACCGTTTGCCGCTCCATTGCCATGTTATTACTGATATAATGTAATGGTCAAATTCAACCTTTAACACCCCCTCCCCCTCCCTCTCCCCCTCCCCCCTGGGCAACACAGGGAAATTTGATCAATCTTTATGCCTGGGTAGGCAGTAATTTGACATTAGCATACATTACATGTATGTTTAGAGTTGAGTTTGCATTTGAAAATGCTCGCCTTCCACCATTAGGTCTGGTTAACAAATCTATGTTTTAATGGCAGTCTGGTGATTTGAGGCAAAGCATGCCCTTCTTAAAATCAGACCATATAGTAATTGGTGAATTGGCAGTACTTGTCTTCCTTTTGTCACCATTATAGAAGCTTTTTGCATTGGAAGGAACAGTAGTTGCATGAGTGATGAGTAGTGGGAAAAATTGTTTACTGTGTTGATGTTGTTTAGAGCTATAACACTGATCACCGAAACAATGAACCTTCACGGCATGAAACAACAAAGTGGGATCACTCTGACTATTGATTTGCATGGTTTCGTGGAACTAGATAGTCCAATATTAAAGAGCAGCTTCCAAGAAACCAACGCTACATGTAGGTCACAAGTATCATACTCGAGTTGGTTGAGAAGGTATTCTTGAATTATAGTCAATCTCTACTATTCATAATTATATTAACGTATAGGAATGCACATAGTAATTTGTTGTTGTTGTTAGTTTGTACAAAACGACTGAAAATTAAAGTCAGTTCAAATTTACTAAACGTAGATAAGCTTAATCAACACTACAGTTTCGTGAGTTAAAAAGATTTTAATGAGTTACAGAGCTTGTGAACATGGACTCTAGATATCCTACCGTGAAAATACGAAGAACGAATTCCCTTGACTGAGTGTGTAAACACGTACAATCGAGTTGCTTGCAAAATCACAAAGGGAAATAATGGATTATGGCGATAAAAGTACTTACATGTCTGCAAGCTTCGCAGTGAAGAAGCCTTCGTTCGCCTTTATAGAAAATTAAAAGGAAGTCCACCTTTCAAGAGCTCTTAAAAAAAGTCATCGAAACGAAAAAAAAGTCATTTTTGATATGTTTCGTAGAAATAAATAAGGTTCAAAAATTTGTACTTCCGAACCTTAGAGAACTTGAGACGACCTTAGTTAACCGTAAAACTGCACTTAAAGCAAATTCGAAGAAGGAGAACGCTTCCTTTGAAAGGCATAGCGTTCTTCGCCTTATAAATCTAAAAACATTGTTCCGATTGTCTTGATCATAATCAAATCTCCAGCATGAATGTTTATAAAGTTCACACAAGTTGTTTTGAGCTCCTTGAACGAGCACGACGCTGCGTGGGGCCGTTACAATGACGTGTTGAATTCTGATTCGTCGTCCGCCATTTTGAAAATGGAATCGCGGGAACCAGGCCTGCGTTCTACTGCGCATGTTCAGCCGTTTTTACGCCCTGTCGTGGGGGGAGTAGGAGGGATAGTCGGACAACATCAAAATACAAGGTAGTTTCTTGGTGTTGCGGATGGTGCGATCACCAAATGACGTAAAACAAAAAATTCAAAAGACACTGAACAATACCCACACCACAACACAAAAGCTAACCAACAATGGCTTCCGCAACACCAAGAAACACCCAAATAAAAGAGCAATAAAAACGATTACTGCACAGGAAAATGAAAGAAAAACTCGTGCACACAATAAGCGGCCAGTTCCTCAAGTCCCGAGGGTGGCCGTTATATACAGGTTCGACTGTATTCAGTTTCAACACACACACAAAAAAAAAAAACTTAAACGACAATATTGTAGCTTCAACTGAACTTGATAATAAACACTCGTTTTAGTCATTATCAATGCATAGATGGCACACCCAGCTGATTTCCTTTATGAAACCAGCGATTTCCTCTATATGGGGAGTAGGGGTGGTGTACGTAGTGGTGAGAGCACTCGCCTCCCACCAATGTGGCCTGGGTTCGATCCTCGGACCCGGCGTCATATGTGGGTTGAGTTTGTTGTTGGTTCTCTCTTTGCTCCGAGAGGTTTTTCTCCGGGTACTCCGGTTTCCCCCTCTTCTCAAAAACCAACATAAATTCTAAATTCCAATTGAATCTGGATAGAGTACCTGCATGAAAACCAGCTGCGGCTGATGTTGCTTTCCTCTCTAGGTATAGTTATTTATTTATTTTATTTTATTTGTCCTCACTTGACAAGTTGTGTGCAGTTGGCACACAGTTACAGTGGTACCACGCCTCACAACTGTCACATAAAATCCACGAAACATGAAAAGGAAAAAGCGAGTACGCAGACGGTTCAGCAGAACAGGTAAGAAAAAGCTTCAGTTGATGTAATATATATCTTCTTTTTAATATTTTTATTATAAAAGCGCATGCAATATAAAAAATGCACACGTATAAAAATTCGGTTGCTCAATATAAACAATACGGGAGAGTAAAATTATAAGTGGACGTTAAGGAGGGGGTGGGGGGGGGGGGGGGTCTGAGCAAACGTCCGGTGGACGTTAAGTGGGGAATAGGAAAATATTTCGACAGCCTCTTACGCTCTATCACTGTGCCATATGACTACATAGTCCAGTTCAGACATTGTTTTCCAGAGCATAAGTTTAGAATGGTGTGTTATAATTACCTTATGATGGAAGGGCAATCTATTTTTATTTGCATCGACAATGAATGTATAATATAAAGAAACGGCTTTGAACGAATGGTTGTCCCTCTGTTCCTGAACTTTACTACTTTACTACTACTTTTGATATGACGTCAGTCAGGTCGTCGTACACGAGCCATGCCCAAAAATAAGCTAAGAACATGTAAAATTCTTGCTCCCGCTCAAAAATACAGAAGACAAATTGCCCAAAGGGGTAAGTATTGATTCCAATTTCCAAATCCAGCTGTCTTTTACAGTTTTCATATATATCTTTGTCTCAGCACATTAGCGAAAATAGTGTACCTGCTAGCTAGGGGCCTGAACATTCCCTGGACATTCGAGATGTAAAGTGAGGTTCATTATCCGTCATCATAACACACATTTGTGACACAAATAAAAAAAAAACGTAGGGCAAACCTCCTTCCGCTAATGAAGTTGAAAATTAATTTCTTCTTTCCGCTCTGCGCATGAGTTGATTACTTAGAGAGAGGGTGAATGGCATTCCCTACCCAAGAGCTCTCGGCCTTTACTTTTTTTTTTTGGGGGGGGGGGGGAGGGGGAGGGGGGGGGGGAGCGAAAAGAGAAGAGCTCTGGGGTCGAGAATGGGGTAAATGGGGGGTATCAGCAAATGTGTGACATTCAGTGCTTGATCCTGTCGGCTGCTGTGCGGTGCTATCAATATGGGCACAGCAAACGGGAAGCGAAAACATCCCGATGATCCAACAAGAGAAGTCTTTGAAGCTGCTAGGTCTGGAGATGCTGTTTTACTTCGTGAAGTTCTTCTAGAGATGAACAGTAGCGAAAGAGCTTCCGTGTTAGAAACAAAGATTGACGCTATCTTGCGTTATGATGCAGATGATGTGTGTGAATATGACAAATTCAAAGCAACTCCGTTAACACTTGCTGCTAAACATGGAAATGTTGATTGTGTGAAAGTACTTCTGAATTACAAGGCAGACATCGAGAATCGAGGTTGCAGTACTCCTTTAATTATTGTTGCTGCTACTTATGGAAATCTTGATGTTTTGAGTTGTTTGGTTGAGAATGGCGCTGATGTTAATGCACGTTCGACTTACAACTGTACCCCCCTCATGATAGCAAGCAAATGCGGTCACGACACTATAGTAACGTTCCTTATTGAACACGGAGCTAACATGAATCTTCAAGACAAGAAGGGCAATACAGCTCTTCACTATGCTGTTTTAAGCTCTGACCATGATTCCTGTGTTGTTTTGAATTGCTTTGATAGATATGGAGCTGATTTCAATGCTTGTGCATATAACAACCGCACTCCTCTGATGAAAGCAAGCTTAAAAGGTCATGCGAATGCAGTAACCTTTCTCATTGAACACGGAGCTAACATGGATCTTCAAGACAACAATGGTGATACAGCTCTACACTATGCCGTTAACGGTAACTCATCTGAGGTTGCTTGCAAACTTTTATCTCTGGGAGCATCTCAGTTATGTAACAGGCAAGGATTAACAGCTATTCTTTCAGCCAGCAATAAGTGCAAGATTTCAGTCGTGGAGGATTTAATCACCAGACCCACAGTATACAAAGGAACAAAGAATTGATGCCTTAGAGCTTCTTGGTGCTTCTCTTGTTACCTGTCCCGAACAGTGAAGCAGGATTTCCGTACATAAAACGTGGCATGGAAGAGAGGTTTGCCGATCCTTCGCATCCTTTGTTCAAACAATCAGTGGAACCTGTGAAAGCTTATCAGAATAGAAAAGAAAATCAAACGCTTGAGGAACTCGCTCAGATAGAAGGTTATGCTGATGCCATAACCATAGAGGGTCTTATCATTAGAGAGAGAATCCTTGGAACAAACAATGCAGAACTGCTTGGTCCAATTCGAAGGGTTTCTCAATACTATTATAATTTGATGGCATTTTCATATGATACGATTGTGTAGACATGCAATGAAGATAGCCAAGCACT
Organism: Cladopsammia gracilis; assembly: GCA_022457155.1. Lineage (NCBI taxonomy): Eukaryota > Metazoa > Cnidaria > Anthozoa > Scleractinia > Dendrophylliidae > Cladopsammia > Cladopsammia gracilis. Next base: position 335,035 of record JAJGOT010000658.1, on the reverse strand, counting down.
GCAATGAATCTGCCATCTCAGATTTAAATAGATTAACTTCTTTGTTATCATACCAAAGCCCTTTGTGGAGTAATGATCTTCCAAGAGAAGAGGTCTTGCTTGAATTGCTTGACCAAACAGTTCTCGAGTATGAAAAACAGCAAAAGTCGAGAAGAGACTTGAAAACCAGTCACATGAATTGCAAATTGAAATAAAATTGAAGTTGCTGTTTGATTCTACAAAGAACCTTGTGCGAACCCTCGCGAAATTTAAATATTGTGAAGAGGGAAAAACCTCAACGCTGCTAAAAAGACTATGCCGCCTAAATCCTCGAGATCGCCAAGGAGATACATTGTTACACAAGGCCGTTGTAAAAGACCACATGACTGGCCTATTTCCATGCATTGATACAATGAAGCTTCTTTTGAATGCAGGACTCAATGTTAATGCCGTCAACAACAATGGTGATACTCCACTTCACAGAGCTGTTACATTTGTACCCAGCAATGACAAGATCCATCTTTTGACTGACATGTTGGAGGCTTTGTTAGACGGAGGTGCTCATCCAGATTTTGTCAACAATGATGGTAAAACAGCCATAGGCTTGGCTAAAACTTGTGAAGCACACAAGATTATTTCAGAGAGAAGAAACCTGGAGTTAAAGTGTCTCAGTGCCAGAGCTGTAAGAATGTTTGGACTTCACTATTTGGGATTCGTACCCACAACACTGGAAAAATTCATTAGCATGCATTAAAATGCATGGTTTTGACAAAGATCAATTAATTAGCTTTCTATAACCATGGGCTTAAAGTAGAGAAGTAAAAGCGCCTTTCTTTCATTAAAACCAAGGAACGTAGCCCACGAAACAGCAAAAATGGAGGCTAAAAGAGGCTAAATTTTACACGAAGAACAGGCGCAGACTATAAGGAATTCATCATAGTCAGATGAAATAAACAGAGCTATCCTCGGCTGCACTTTACGCCACAATAAGGCTTAGCCCTTGGAGAAGGTCCAGAAAAATATCCATTTCAGGGTGGATACCCCCGGTCCCACCTGATCTGTACTTCCCCCAGGTAGGGCACACCCTCCTAGTTCCCTTAGTCCCCCGTGACTATGGGATATGGGCCTCACCCGCTGAAGACAGGTCCGGACCATTCAGTCCAGGGTATCTACCCCCGGTACCACCTGACCTGTTCTCCGCCCAGGAGGGCACTCCCTTCCTAGTTCTCCGAATCCCTATTGCACCAATCTTGAAAAGAGTTCATTAACCTCGAGATAAAAGAACGTTACATGCAAAATCATTGAAATATTTTACCCAGTTAATAATAAAATATAGTATAACCGTTATAAATGTACAGGAAACATATGTATTTTAAAACAATAAATGAATTTCTTTGAATCCTCTTTGTAAATAAAGAATTGCAATTCAGATTGAGCTCAATGTTTTCACACGTTTTCCTTTAACATATAAATACGCCGCGTATAGAGGTCTTTGAAAAATCGTGTACAACTGAACCAAAGGAAACAATGTCAAAAATGAGGAGCATGCAGGAGTCTTGCTCCTGCAAAAAAAATACAGGAGATAAATTGCCAAAAGCAGTGAATATTGTACTTCTTATTTGTAGTTAGGAAGTTAGGTAGTTAGCTGATTGTGATAATTTAAGCTGATGGAAATACCGTGTATAAATAAAGTTATCTATCTATCTATCTATCTATCTATCTATCTATCTATCTATCTATCTATCTATCTATCTATCTATCTATCTATCTATCTATCTATCTATCTATCTATCTATCTATCTATCTATCTATCTATCTATCTATCTATCTATCTATCTATCTATCTATCTATCTATCTATCTATCTATCTATCTATCTATCTATCTATCTATCTATCTATCTATCTATCTATCTATCTATCTATCTATCTATCTATCTATCTATCTATCTATCTATCTATCTATCTATCTATCTATCTATCTATCTATCTATCTATCTATCTATCTATCTATCTATCTATCTATCTATCTATCTATCTATCTATCTATCTATCTATCTATCTATCTATCTATCTATCTATCTATCTATCTATCTATCTATCTATCTATCTATCTATCTATCTATCTATCTATCTATCTATCTATCTATCTATCTATCTATCTATCTATCTATCTATCTATCTATCTATCTATCTATCTATCTATCTATCTATCTATCTATCTATCTATCTATCTATCTATCTATCTATCTATCTATCTATCTATCTATCTATCTATCTATCTATCTATCTATCTATCTATCTATCTATCTATCTATCTATCTATCTATCTATCTATCTATCTATCTATCTATCTATCTATCTATCTATCTATCTATCTATCTATCTATCTATCTATCTATCTATCTATCTATCTATCTATCTATCTATCTATCTATCTATCTATCTATCTATCTATCTATCTATCTAATATGGCTCCTGGCCCCGCCGAGGGAGGGGAGGGGGGGGGGGGGGGGGGGGGGAGGGAGAATTCCATATGAAAGGTACTGGAATGCTCGTCGTCCTGTTGGGGGCCGTAAATTACGAGGGCACTAGCCTAACCCGCTATCCGCTAGCAGGGTAGCACAAGCCATAGGCCGGGTGTCAGAGGCTTTTCTCGCGCCCTCATCTCTCGCGATCGGCGGTCGGTCGCGAAGCGTGAGGCACGAGCGCGCGAGGGGAACTGAAGGAAAAAGAGACGTTCTTCGCTTGCGTGCCTCGCGCTCCGCGCTCGCGTCCCATTAATGACAACTCCATGAAACATGAGCTAACCAACAGGAGCCCATAATTGATGGGCAGTTGCTAACCAACAAATAAAAATGCTCCAGTGCAGTTTCTAACTTTTTCTCTTTCTCGGACTTTCGTTTTGTTTTTCTTGCGGTTCCTCGCTGCGCACCGCTCCGCCGTACTCGAGCGCTCGCTTCACTAAAAGTAAAATAGGAGTCTGCTTGCATTCTAGTAAGTATAATAATGAAGACCTTTTCTGAGACTTGGCAGTAGTCTTAGAAACTTCCGTGTTGTTTTGCTTATGTATAAAGAAAACAGAAAGCAGTATTACGAAAGATACAGTCCCATCTGGAAAGTAGCTCCTAATATCCCCCACCCCACCCCGCCTCCCTAGCTCCTTACCCCACCCCCATCCCCTACTCCTTTGATGCGTGACGTTCGAACGCAAGCAGTGCGAAGCTCTTACAAGGTCTTCTCTGATTTGCTGAGAAAACAATAGAACAAACAACACAACAATGAAACCTACAATGTCGGACGGAATAAAAAGAGATTTCAAAAGCGGAAGTACAGTGTTAGCTACCACTTTCGTTTTCTGATAACGTTCTGGTACAAATCGTCCGTTCTTCCGAACCAAACTGAGTTGATTTATCACACCGTGGGTCAAGGTACAAAATGACCATGAAAGATTCTTACGATGCGAAGGAGATGGAAAACTTGACAGATGCGATGATAATTTCTCTAATGGACGAAATGCGAGGTCTCTCTCTGCGAACTAAAGATGAAAGTGCAAGTCGTTTCAGCTCCGGTGCGAGATCATACCTCTCAAATTTGGACGAGATGGAAATCGTCCTTAATTTCTACGAAGACATCATTGAACAGCTCTGGAAAATCGCCGAAAACATCACCAAGACCTCAGCTGTTGAGGAACAACATGCTGGCACAGTATTCATGGGAAGTTCGGGCGACGGAACCTATCTTCCCGAACTATCAGATGAATTTGACGTTTATGTGATGGAAGAAGATTCCATGTATGAGCTACAGGAAGATCTAGAGGCCGTACATCCAGAATTCTCAATGGAAAATCCCAATCACACTCGTTTGCTAAAGGTATGTAAGTCCTGTAGCTTCCTTGATATAATAAGCGGTCCATGGCGAATGGTAAATAATTCGAGGCCTTGACAGGTAGCGCGGAGATCAGCATTTTTCTCTTATAACTATTTTTTTTAATAACTTAAGTTTTAAAATGAAAAACCGAGACCACAAGATGGCTAAATTCACAACAAAATCTAGCCGTTCCCTTTGACATACCGTAAAGTTTCGAAAGCCGTCATCTCCAACGATCCTTCGATAGCAACGATAACAATGAAGTAAATTGGATCTCTGTAAGATTCACTCATGCCGGCTCACAATACAATCTAAGAGCGCTCGCAGGCCTACTCTGGGACCCAAAGTCGCCTAAAGTCGCCTAAAGTCGCCTAAAGTCGCCCTAAGTCGCCTTAAGTCGCTTAATTCCTAACAACCTTAATTAACCCAATATGATAAACTTTGCTATTTCTGGACCTACTTTGTTACAAAAATCCTCCGATGTGTCCTTATGGTGTTGTTCCAAACCTTCCATTACAATAGGGACTTTCAGATCAGAGTACAAGTACAAGATTGACTATGACTGACTTTCGAATTTCAAACCAGTCATATTCTCAGAACCCTCGTTTCTCCCTGGTGTCGCCCAGTAGAGAAGGAGGCTCTAGAAACAAGATTGGTTTTTACATTTGATAATCTAAAGCATAAGCACTACTCACACTCTATCTCATACTCTGATCTGCATGTCCCTAATATGAAAAGTATTACAGGTGGCAAATCTATATTAAGCATACAGGAAGTTGCCCCCTACCACCCCCCCCCCCCATTCTCTTTTCTATGAAACAATTTCCCCCATTGATCCCACCCACTCACCACCCTCTTAACCCCCAACAGTTACAAGTAATAGCATCAAATTCCTCTGCACAAAACAAACGTATTTAATATTATTAGGCATACAGATCACAAGAATAAAAGATGTAATCACTAAACGTCTTTTAGCAACTACTTTATGGCGTTACACTCAGAAATAAATGTACGCCAGTAAGTCCAGTTTTAAAATACATCTAGGTTTTTGGTGAGCTTAAAACTTACATTCTGCAAGTTACATGACTGCAAGCTCAAAAGTGTAACGCTATAAAGGTGCTTTTATATGTATTGAGTAAATCGTGCGCTTACCCATCACAGACAGGTAAAGACAAAGTGACCATCTCGTCTAGTTCGTCTACCAACAACTTCTAGACATTTCATAGCATCCTCAGATATAAGCTTATTAAAGTCAAAGACCACACATCCAGCCAAATCGATACAGATTAATTGAAGTTAGAGAGCCAAGCAAGTACAAAATTCCCTGTTGTTCTTGCAAGACAAGACTCTTCTTGTAAAACGCCTTATTACTTTGAAATTGTTCCGCTGTTGGCAGAAAAGCTAGAAAACGAGACTCGCCATTCGAAGCAAGATGGCTGCCAAGGGTCCAAGAAACTGTTTTGATCATGTGACTTGAAAGTTAATCACATCGCGTGATCTAGAAACACGCTGGTCTGGCTAAAGTCACGCAATATTCAAGCTAAATTGTCTCATAATATTACTGCCAGATACCGCGGTATCCACTGTCACCATTGACTGGCTATAAGATTGTATTTCGGCAAGAAACCTCGTATCAACTACAGAATTCCAGGTAAGTTTACTGAGAGAACTTTTCGATGCGATCAAACGGAAACGACCCGGGCCGGACTGTGGCACATGTTGAAAAGTTGGACGAAACCTGGTAACAAGTTTACGAAAGGGATTATGGATCAAAAGGAAAATGGCGGACGTACTCTGGCTTTCTTTTAGGGATGTACCGAAATATTAGTGAGAGCTTTCAGAGCCAACATACCGCAAACAACCCAAATGATTCTCAATCGCGGATGAAACGCTCCCCATTGCAAATTGCAAGTGCTTCGGATGAGCCGGTGTGTAAGCCTCCAGCAAGAATGTGCTTCAATTTATGATAAGGTGGCATATCCAAGTTTCCAGCAGCTCAGACTATTGTAAGAGAAGCACAAAAGCCACAAGCTTACGGAACAAAAAAATGGGTGGGAGTGTTTTGCCTTTTGAAGACCGGAGAGGAGCAAATTGGTTGGGTGCCAGGAAAGGATCAAAGGCTTTTGCAAGGAAGGCATGCCTGTTACCAAAGTTTCGAGCCAAGATAGATAGGGCAACTTGAGTTACTGTCGGTGATGCATTCACACTGTATTCACTGAGGTAGTTATCTTTATAATTTGTGACATTGATAATTAATGGTTGGTATTGTTTTATTTTTATTTTAGTCTGAATGGAAAACAATCCTTTCAGACTTTTTTTCATAAGTATTTTTGTAAGTAAATTTAGGTTGTTAATTAACTTTGTAACTATGGCAATAATGTATTTCCTCAAAATAAAGACAACCCATGATGGCATCTGAAGAAAATTGGCAATAATATAATTATAAAACATTCTTAAAATAATCTCATTGGAATAGCAATTGTTGCTTTTGAGAGACGTATGATATTTTGAGGAAATAAAGTATTATTAAATACAGTTTGTGGCATCTCACTCCCATTTGATGCATCCACTGTGCATTCCGAATTTAAATTTGGTTAATGGTAGAGGCAGAAAAATATTAGTTTGCTTGCCAAGGCTGTTGCCTAACCAGAGCCCTATACCCTGAAATGCCCAAGGAATCACTCTGGGCCCCAAAATTTCTTGTTGTGACACTTACTATTTCATAGTTTAATTCCTTAGCTTTTGACCCTGTGACCAATGTGGCAACAACCTTGCTTGCTAGCTGGTGTTTAGGTCATTGTTGAATGTTTATTGTTAATGTATTGACTTCAGTGTGCAGGTCCATACCCACATCATGGGAGGTTATTAGAAATTCCTAGGGGGAGGGGGCAGAAGAGGGTCTTAAAAGCCACTAAACTGGAATTTGCAGAAGGGTTGGGGGGGGGGAGAGGGCAGGGGGGGGGGGGGGTTTGGTGGAGCATTCAAACCAAAAACCTTCCATGGAGATAGTATGGATATTTTCTGAAACAATGCAGTATGGTGTACCATGATGATTCCCATTTTAGAAAAATGCCCATATATACCACAACTGTACTTGGTTTCACCTTGGCATCTCTACTTAAATCACTGAAGGTCACCTGAAGGTCACCTAAAATTGCCTAAAGTCGCCCAAAATCGCCCAAAGTCGCCTAAAGTCGCCCAAAATCGTCTTAAATCGCCCAAAATCACCCTAAATTTTGGAGAAAATATGCTTAAATCGCCTAAAGTCGCCTTAAGTCGCCCAAAGTTACGGCGACTTTGGGTCCCAGAGTAGGCCTGCTCGCCAAAGAACCGACTCTTTACAGATGTCTTTCATAACGTAAATAATAGATAAAGTGTTTTTGCTAAAAACTGTAATGACGGCAAAACCGTGACAGCGCAAACCATGCAACGAAAAGTTGTAATGACGGTAATGTAATGACGGCAAAACCGTGACAGCGCAAACCATGCAACGAAAAGTGCCGGATCTTTTGCATCCTCGGAGATCCAGGGGCCGTTCTTGAAAACTTATGCCGATTTTCGTCGCGCACCAACTAATTGCCCCTGGGTCTCCGAGGATGGATCTTTTGTAGACATGGATCAGTAAAAATCTTGAATTAGTGTAGGTAAAAATGGCACGCTGATCCATACGGCAAGGAGAAGAGATTGCGACAAAAAAAACTGTTTGTTTTTTATTTTACTTCATTGTAAGGATCAGTTCGCCGTTGATTTTTACCTAATACCGTAGTTATGACTGTAGGGCAGACGTTACTGTTCGAATATCCCTTATAACTACCGGCCTTTTTAAATAAAAATGATGTTATGTTTTTATATTTTTCGCAATGATTTTGAAAGTAACGACTCTCCGAAAGACGCGGTAACGAAAGGTTACTAAGTCCAAAAGCAACTGAGAGAACCACTCAAACTGAAAAACAAGACTGTCAATGGTGAAGCCACGGTCTAGTTCATGCATTAAATCCCTCGGGCGTTTGTCTACTGCAACAGTTTGCTTATATGTTACCGTTCCCCTCACACCCCATTGATAAACTACAGCGCATTCAAAATACTGCTTCACACTTAGAATATCAAACTACACTATGAAGATATAGGTTCAAGCCGTTTACTGGACTAGAGTAGTTCCTTTTTTCAGTCTCAGGAATAGTCGCGCGTCGCATGTCCTCGCGCGCACGATTTTTACGCGCGCTCGCGTGATTGCCCGCTCGACAATCCCTGGAAAGGACTACTCATAGTCTAGTCATTCACTAACGTTTATTAGTATATACTGAAACAGTGGATAGCATTGTTGGCGCGCTCTGATTGGCTACCGAAACTCGGAATAGCAAGTGCTATTCACCTCCCAGCAATTTGCACGCGAAAATTGTAATCGTTGACAGGAATAAATGAGTTAAAAAGCATCATTTTCGTTATATTATCTCACTGTTTCAGTGTATACTAAAACAACTATTCACCTAATTGTAGGTGGGTAGTCGGTTATGTAATTAACGCGCATTGGATACCATAGGTTCTGCCAACAAAAAAGCCCGGATACTTTCTTCTTACATGGTCGGATCACGGTCTGAAACTAAAGCGGTCCTACGAAGAGAAGCTGGCATCAAAACAAACCCGTGATGGCGCTAGCGCTAGCGATGCTGCTGAAGGTCCTAAAGAACCCGTCCCGGTATTCAAGAAGTTGATCGATTTTACAGAAGAGATCGAGCTTGAGGGCAGAAAGATCCTGGTGATTTCTCCTTACAAGATTCATCTACAACAACTGAAGAATCCTCCGACCAGTATCCAAGGTAAGATATTAATAGGTCATGAAAGTCGCACAAGAGCCACAGGCAGCCCAAATTCGCCACCTTAGAAACGAGAAGGAATCTGGGCCGAGTGAACTTTCGCAATGACTTCTGGAACTGTTACTGGGGACAGAGACAAAATAAGCGTCTCCTGTAACAATCCCAGAAGTCGTTGCGAAAGTTCACTCGGCCCAGTTTCCTTCTCGTTTCTTAAGTGGCGAATAGGCCGGAGCTTAACCTGGTAGGCTGTAGCATAAAGCAACAAGGAGAATTGCTATTTCAACCGTGTATTTTCAGTTTTTAGTATGTATCTTTTGGTTTGCTGAGCATGAGTAGCATCCGTGTATATAAGGATGGAGAGAGACAATGATCTCTTCGAAAAGGGTAGACTCCTAGCTTTCCCTTTTTAGTCAGTCGAGCGGGTGTGTTAATCAATCAATCAATCAATCAATGACTTTATTTAAGTGTCAATATAGTACCTAGCCGAGGGTAAAAACCCAGTCTACTAACTGGGACACTAAAATAAGACTAATTCTTAACTGAGGGTGAACAATACACAGTCCGAAAGAAACTAGCCTAGATAAACATTATTTACTATTTACTTTAACACTAGCCTAGATACTATAAAATTATACTGTAAAACATACTCAACTATGTAGCCTAGGGGAAACTGCCCTCGCTTAGGATGACCGCACATCAGCCATTGCTGACCATGTCAACACCACTGGACACAACATCAAGTGGGATTATTTTGATATCTTGGCGTCGGGCAAAACTGATTTCCACTGTAAAATCAAAGAAACATTGTTTATACAAGAACTGAACCCTGCAGCTTTTAATGCAAACGTCAGTAGCGAGAAGCTGATGCTTTTTTAATTAGCTGTTTCTTTTTATAGATCAACTGTTAAGTTTTTTACTTAATCTCGGTCCCAGTCCCTTTTTACTACTATACTAGCAGTAATCAGGGATTATTAAGTGCGTTCGAATGTTTGTTATGGGTATTAAGCCTGCCAAGCTTTTTTTCGTTTTTTCGTTTTCTCTTTTTTGACTTTTTTGCCAAGGGCACAAGGGATATCTTTTTGCGACTTCGGTTGAATTTGAAGTCTCTGTGTGAACTATTTTTGTCTGCTGTAGAATCGAATTCTTGACCGATTAGCCAATTACGATTGTCTCGCGGCTCCGGTGATAACTGTCTTTGCGACTTGCAACATGATTGCATGACATTAGATCTGACAAGTTCGTACGGATTCTTCTTTGTAGATGGAATAAAGGACTTTCTGTACCCTTCAGAAGCAGTAAACAAGTTCCTGATCAAGCTTCGTTGTAAAAGCATTGCAGGAGAAAAACGTTGTAAAAGCATTGCAGGAGAAAAACGTGCGCGCGCACCTTGCTGGACGAGTCTATGACGTATTTCCGGTACTTAACCCACCCACAAAATCGAGTTTCTCTCCGCCAAATGTTCGTGCCCAGGCCTCTTGCGGGTTGAGTTTAGGTTGCGTTCTCCCAACGTCGAACGCAATAAGTATAGTAACGGTCAATTTTGAAAATGTATGTAGTAGCATACGAAACGTCAAGTTTTATCAAAAATAAATAAGTTCAATATGTTTATCACTGCGGTTTGTGTTCTATTTCTCATCAAGCTACGATGGCCCAAGAACGAAAGTCTTAACATCGTAAATATCCGTGTGGAAGCAAAAGTCTACACAAATCATACCTCAATTATTAATTTATTGCCATTGACTGTATGAAAATGCCATAAAACTTAGCTTATTAATGTTAGTTTTGTTTTATCTTGGTGGCGCGATCCATCGCGTTTACTCGTGACCAAGTAATCTGTTTACTTTTGCATCAAGTATACTCGTGACCACGCTACGCTAAAATTTTACAAATCGAGGTTTTCTACGGCAATGATACCTATAATAAAACGACAGACAACATGAAATACAGCAGTAAAATGGCAGAGAATCGTGTCTGTAAAGACTTCAATTAAGAATTGAGAAACAAACTGAACAAGCATGCGACTGAAAAGCTATCCGATTTGAAAAAACTACAATCAAGGCCGTCTTACAAAAATTAATACATTTGGACACAGATTAACGTTTAAAAAAACGTTACCTGCACTCGATGTAGCCTTTTAATCCCTTTTTAGCATCCATCTTTCCAGAAAATTACGTTAACAAGTTTAAGGACGTTCACTTGTTCGTTTTAGTTCTTACAGCCGCGTTGTGAGATTTTTCTGTTCCAATCCGCTTCAAACGATGTTCAGGAACATTTTCAAGGAAGCATAAAGCATATACCATATTTCAAAGCCAATCATTGGAAGACATTTTCAGAAAATTGTGCTTGTTCGTTTTATCCAGATCAAGCGGTTTGAACAGCTTTGCCAAGGTGAACTGCGATACGCGCCAATAATTTTCGCGCCTTTTTTCGTTCAGTCATGCGATCAAAATTTTTTTTCTTTTCCTTTCGCTGTTATAAAAGAATTGGTTCATGCTTTTAGCTGTGCATCTATCAAGTTATGGATGCACTTGGGAAGTTTGGAGAGCACTCGAGAAGCTAGAGGTGCTCTCGGCTATCGCCTCGAGCAACTCTTACGCTTCTCTCGTGCTCTCCAAACTTCCCGCGTGCATCCACAACTCGATAGACGCACGCTAAGCATGAACCAGTTCTTTAATTAAACAGTTTCGATTAATGATCGAAGAAGTCACCTAAATCGTTATAGTTTTACGGAAAAATAAGACAGAGAAATAAAGATAAGTTACTCTAACTAGAATTACTATTTCCAGGCAGCGCGCTTAGAAGAACTTGACCTGAGCTTTATTTAATTATCTTGACAAGACGCCTATAGCTATCAGAGCACAAAGCCCGTCCATGAATACGTAGATAATCACGTAATGGTAATTGCTTCTACTAACAGAAAGGTGCTACTCACGAAATACGGATAAACTAAAGTTTCTATGAAATATAAACTGGTATGGCATAGGAAAGAAACACGGTTTCGTTACACTAGAAATGGATAAAATACAAGAATAGGCAGCAACTATTTGCCCACGGGCGACTAATTTCCTTTTTCAAAATACCGAGTGTTAATTGTGACAAAACATCTGTTCTATACCGAAATCATATCAGGAGAAAACATCATTTGATCACTACGAAAAACATTCACAAGAGTACAAGTAAAGCAGTACGCAGCTCTTACAAGGTCTTCTCTGATTTGCTGAGAAAACAATAGAACAATATACAGGTCCAATGAAATTAGAGGTTGTAAAAAGCTGCGTGGTATCTGCAAGTAAAAGTCAACAATATTTTTAAGTGCTCCAAGATTATATAATTCTTATTGCGTATTATTTTCAACGCTAAGAACAAGTTTCCCTTAATTTTTAAACACAGAATTGATAAATATGTACGACGTTTCATTTCTTGCATTTTTATTGTTTTACAACATTCAATTATCGCTCTGCAGCTCACTCACTTGTTCACTTAGCGTGACCTTTCGTTATTTGCATGTTTGCTTATGATTGAATGTTTTGATCACATGATCTTAACTACAGAAAACCTGTCCAATTTACAATCCTTTCATTTCAAGGTGCGGCTGCGGGTTATGGTGAACTGATTTGAGAAGTTTCTCAAATCGATTTGAAGAAACATTCATCAGGTGTGTTCTCTTCAATAGAAACACAGTTTAGCATAAATTAGTCGATATTTAGTTAATGGTTATCTAGTTTCAGTGTTCTTGATGTCTATTCCTATGCTTGTTTCAGGAAAACATACGGTGCTCAGTTTTTCTATCATGAAGCCGCCGTTTAGTTTTACCAATGTAAAAGTCTTCACAATCTTAACAACTGGCTTTGTAAATAACTTTAGACTGTTGAGAACGATTTAAGCGGTCCTTTTACGGGAAGAAAGATTTGACACCGCGAGTGTTTGAAAAATAATTTTAAGGTTGACACAAGAATAAAAATTGTATACACAAGATTTAAGACGTCCCCTTCCTCAACACCCCCTTTGCTCGCACTACTGTCGCTCGCTCGTGATTTGCTCGTCCGCACGAGTGGTATCCAGAGAGGGATTCCTAACAGTCAATGCTAGAATCTTCGACCTACAATCTCACTCGATAATCGTTCAGATAAGCGTGAATGCGCTTCGAAAAAGAATTTACAAAACACTACATGAACAATTTTCAAGTTTGCAGAGAAAGAGATATATAAAACTGTGAAGATAAGAGACTGCAACTTCCTTTCGCTAAACTGCCCAGCACGATCACGTACTCTTTTTTTTTATAAAAAAGGTTCTTATAAACAAAGAGTGTAGTATACAATTGTAGTGTAGTGTAAAAACCAAAAATAGAAAACAAAAACGGTTTTCAAACACCACACAGCCAACCTTATATTCTTACTTTCAAGCGCCACCTCAAGACTCATCTTTTTAAACTAGAAATAGTGTTCACTATAGCTGCCCCCGCTTTTGATAACCTGTTTATGGGATGTGTATTGAATATAAATACTGTGCATACGACTGTTGAAAAATTAACGTTTCAAGCATTTTATTGAGGTTAACATCCATGCAAGTAGTCGACATATTTATCTGTAAATTTGACAATGAAATCTATTACAATCATATTGCGATCTGTTGGATCGAGTCTGTCGACCCCGTTGCTGATTTGTGTCTGACAAACCAAATTTATTCAGTACTGTTGGATGAAACGCGAACTCGTAAATGCAAGACCCTCAAATGCTGCAAGATGCGGGTGTGCGGAAAACTCAGACCCAGCGGAAAACTTATATCCCACGAAATTACAAAAGAAATATACTTCACTCATGATCAATTCTTTTCACCTCGCGTAAAATGTTTTATTGTCACGGAACAATTGAACTGTAATTTAGTCGTCGATAGAATGCACTTCCTGTTCATGATTGGCAACTGAAATAATAAGATAACAGCGACATATTTATCTTGCCCGGTTCATCGTTGTCGATCAAGCAGGGAAAAGCTATAAACATGGTTTAAAAAAGCAGCCGGCACTTCGGTTACTTTTCACTGAAAAAAAAATTAAAAAAAGAGTCGCGAAAATTTTAGTCAAATTTAGTCAGTTGTATTCATTCATAGTTATTCATGGTGCTAGATAGAACGGATTTCCCGTGTTTGCGTAGAAGCGCTCAGATTTGTCTAGACGAAGTTGCATATTTTACGCTTGAGCAAACACCTGAAGAGAGCGCGATTCAAGAATCGCAACAAAACACGTTATTTAGATGAATTCCGAGGCTGATATTATTTTAGCCCTTCAAAGCATGCGATGTGTCCAACAATCAGTTTTTCAATATTATTTCAAGGTTTCTGGGAGGAAAACTTCATGTAATCTCGTCGGGTCTGAGGTCTGAGTTTTCCGAGTCTGAGTTTTCCGCACACCCGCAAGATGCTGCTAGAAGATGGCGAAGCTCGAAGGTGACGAAAAGCGACCTCGTGGTTGCAAGTACCCGACACCACCGTGCGCGCTTGCTAAAATATTAACCGAGACCACCGTGCGCGCTTAGTTTTGTCAAATCGAGAATGCTTCGCCCACTACAAACACATTTCTTACTTTTTCAACAAATATTCTTTGTCCTTGTATGTATACACCCGGGGAATCCTAGGGTGCCTCCTCGGGTTTTGGCCTCTGGGCCAAAACCCTGCGGGGGCAAATAGCTTATTATTAATTATACTATATTTAATATTTTTTATGATATTCACATTTTAGCATTATATATTATAACAAGACGCTGTGGGAGTGTATACTTGGTCGTCGTTGTATTAGGCGTATTGGGTAAGGGTTAAAAATTGAAAATGCCGGCATGTACGTCAGTTCAGGGTTTGATGATAGGGAGTACTGAGTATTGGGATAGTCTTGTATGTCGTTGACTGTTGGTGTACATTTGTAAAGTGGAACACGTGAAGTGCGATTGCGCCTGTAGGGTTTGAAAAAGCTTAATTGTAATTTGGCGAGCAAAACTGCAGGGAAAAACAGAGAATTCATGGAAGTGCATCGTCTGTATTCAGGTTTCAAATTACCCTTTTGACACTTTTTCCTGACAACGACAACAAACTTAAAAGGGCTAAATTTATTTTCTACTGCATACCTTTCCCCGCTGTCTGACTTCGATTATTACAGTTAGTTTTATTCAAGATTTATCTTCACAATTGGTAAACATGAAGTTCAGAAATAATTTTTGCGCATGAATTTTGCACACGGTACCGGACGAATGTTCGACGGGTTGAAATATCATGCTGTTAGGTGTTCCGTTCACACGGAACCACGCTAACCGTACAAAAACTTAGACGCCTAGCCGTTTAAAAATTTGAACGCCAAATTCGGGGACAAATTTTTAGCCGGTACGGTCAATAATTTAACCGGCGCGGTGTGAACACCTTGACCCGTTGACCGTGTAAATTTTTGTACGCCAAAGGCGTGGTTGCATGGATGCATGGTAACTCAGCTAGAAGATGCGCATGGGCAGGTGGTAAAACCAGTGACAAAGGTTAGTCAGTTCTGTGTGAACAGAACGAAAATATTGCAAGGTTCCGTGTGAACAATTTTTCAACCGGTTGAAAATTCGTCCGGTACCGTGTGAACGTAGCCTTATGCACTGGCACTTGGGGCCACTTGTTTACATAATTTTCTTCGCTTTCTGTCAGAAAACTCACTCCATTCGAAATTTTTCCGTTCGCAGGCAGCCGTTCGAAATTTTTGTTCTGTTCAGTCGTTCACAGCGAGCCGTTCAAAAACACAGGCACGCATTGCGTGCATGAGCTATTTTGAAAATTCCCTAATATGAAATGGTGAAAGCAACAAAACAGCGGAAGTAAACTCGCACAAATAACCGCTTGCATATATACGTTTTTCAAATCCTCCGGCCTGCCTCCTACCCCAAAAAAGATACCGAGATCACGAACTGTGTCCCGTTTCTCGAAAGTCCCGATAACTTTTCGGGCCCGGAAAGCTATCTTATGTGCGCAATGTATTCATTAAAGATTATTTTTTTTTGGTTTTGAAAGCGAAGCAATAAAATTCTAAATTGACGAAACAAGTCGAGCTGGCTTGAGGGCTAAAAAAATGTATCACCATTTTATAGATTCTGATTTTAATATAGTTTCGAGCCCGAAAAAATGTCACGACTTTCGAGAAACTAACCGCTGCCAGAGCTGCCAGGGTGGTAACCTCCTGTAATTACGACAGACGATCAGTTGAGATACTGGGTGAACTTGGGTGGGATAATCTTGAGACACGAATGACAACACAATAATGTATAAATTGAAAAATCGAATTGCACCTGATCATTTGGCTCAAATTTTTAATAGTACAAACTCTGTGTATTCCTACAATCTAAGAAACTCAGCACATAATTTGTTTGTGCCAAGACCGTTTACTGTGGCTGAAAAAAATAGCTTCCACTAAATAGGGGCGGTTCTCTGGAATAGTCTATCAAATACTATTAAAGGAAAGACAAGCCTGACATCATTTATCTCACATTTGTAATTTAGTACAATTTTTATGACCATATTTGTCTAATATTGTTTTTTATTGCATGGTTTTTGCACGGCTCTCTAGAAGACCATTTTTATGAATGGGATTCCGTGTTTAAATAAAGATTATTGAATTAGCTGATTGAATTGAATTCTCTTGTCTAAAATTCACTTGATATGTTCTCAATTCATTTTATTGTTTCATAAGCATTAAGTGTATGACAAATCAGTACTTAGTGTTTATTTGAGGCCGTTTTGACTATAAAACGTCAAATCTACATGACATAGCTCCTTTAATTCTAGTTGATTAGAGAATGCGCAATTAAATAAATTGTAAACAAAGATTCTCCTATATGGCACTGCTAGTTTCTTTTTTAGCATTTTAAAAAAAATGCAAGGAGTTGGGACCTTTTTCCGTCAGTTTTGAACTAAATGTTTCTCTTGCCAATCTTAGGATGGCCTGTTTGGTTCAGAATGCAAGATCAGAACTCACCTGCCGTAACGCTACTCACCGAAGAAGACAAAGGCTCGGGAAAGAAGAAAATCCAAGTGACTGATCTTGTACTTGGCGTGCGTACTACGATGCCCTGTCTGAAGGAAGAGTGGGTGAAAGAGAAACAGAACACCGCAAAATGGCTGACACAAGCTCAGCTGGAGAAGCTTAGAGGCACAAGGTGTGATTATACTGCATTTTCAAAGTGGCAACTGCTTGCATTGCGCCTACTTCACACGTAAAATAAAGACGCAAGCGCAAGTTAACGCATTTGTGAATTGTCGAAAACAAGCGAAAATGTGATTTAGGGGTTGCATTTTTTCATACCGGTGCGAGTTCATCCCGGTTTCCTCTTGCATGTGTCTGTATATTTGTTTACATGATACCAACACAAAATCCCATTCAAGCACGAGTAACATACGTAGGGACGGGTTTACAGTAGGCCTGCACCTCTTCGGAACCTCTAATTTCATTGGATCTAGATGAGGTGCACCTCTATTGTTTTTAGGGCTAGGGTCCATTTGTTGTGTTGTTTGTTCTATTGTTTTCTTAGCCAATCCTGTGAGGCGTTACGAAAGGTGCAACTAGGTCTGCCCCAGGTTTATACCGGTGGCTGGGTACCGGTGGCTGGGCGCGGACAATTTAGCGTAATTTTCGCTTTCCTATCAAGTTGCCGGTTTTTTAATTAGTTAATAATCCGCGCACTGTTACATCGTATTGACATTTAACGCAACATTGTTACGTTAATTATTTAAAACTGTCTTATTTAGTGTTATATCTTGTTCTACGTGGAGTTCTGTATTAAAGCTTAATTATTTGGGCAGGTAATTCAACTACAGTTGTAACTGAAAAATGTACATAGACTTAGGAAAAAGAAGCCAGTCTCGGAGATTGGCTATAAGACGTTTTACCGTTTTCTATCACGTTATTATTAAAATATATCATCATCGTCTACTGGAGAATTGGGATGCTCATTGCAATTTTTGTAATCGAGTTGGGTGATTAGCCCCACACTTAACCTTCAACATGGAGGGCCAGGGCTTTTCTGTCGGAATTTTCCTTCTCTTAGCCTCTCGCCGCTGTCGCTCGGTTGCTATAAGCATTATCAGGGACTGCGATGTAGAGGACGTGCCGACATATGACTTCACTGACAGAGCCTTTGTTACTCTATGTTAAACAGAAGGCATTTTTCATCATTTGCGAGAAAAACATTGGTGACATTTGTCAACCGTCACTGAGGCCTATTACCAATGCTCAGCCCCCTCGAGGTAAAATTAGAACGAAGGAAACTAATGAAAATATTTCTTAACACAGGTGTTCTATCGTAGCCAAGTCATGGGAATCGAACGAAGAGAACCTGGCTTTATGGAGGATCTCCTTCTCAGGGCTAGAGAGAGAATGCTTCAACGCCCTTCCACCAGAACCAAAGATTTGCCTGATTATCGCCAAGGCCATTCGCAGAAAGTTCTTAAGCAAACCCAAAGGCCTAATCAGTTATCATGTCAAAACAGTTCTCTTTTACACCCTGGATAAAAACGGGAGCGATTGGAAAAAATCCGAGCGAGCGAAGAACGTCCTGGGATTGCTAGAGTCGCTGGTGGAAGCGCTCAAGTCACGATCACTTCCGCTTTACTTCGAACCCAGGCTCAACACTCTGGATAGCATGGACGTGGGGACTGCGGCCGAGCTGGAGAAGAAGGTGCAAGGAATTTTTCGTTCGCCACGTGTTCTCCTTCAGGGCTGTTTGTTTCAGGCCATGGATGAAGATCACAAGAAAGAGCACTTTCAGAAGGGCGAGGAAATTAATCCAGTGTGGTTTGACGAGAAACCACCTGAGCCAAGTATGTTTGGTGAGATCGATCTGCACGATTGATGGTTTAATTCGCCTTTATGTACGCACTCTCATTAGCCAAAGATAGTATGTAAACCTGTGTCAAGTTAATAGTCCATTTTACAGTTGTGTACTTGGTGACCTTGCCTTTGAGTGGAAGCGAGGCCGAAGGTGACTTTGCTTTGATACAAACCTTTCTATATTTCATATGTTAATAATGCCTTTTCATAATAACTAGCTAAATTTACATCTGAAATGCTCCAAAGTCTATCAAAACAAGCTTAACTCCAGGGCCAGGGCCCAGTTGTTCAAAACGTGGATAGCGCTATCCATCGGATAAATCACTATCCGGTGGATAGCACGTTGGGTTTTGTTAACGTTTATCCACTGGATAGTGATTTATCCGGTTGATAACGCTATCCACTCTTTGAACAACTGGGACCAGGACACTAAGAAGACAACTGTAAAATGGTCTATTCGATTTATTAGTTTGTATTTAAGATCACTCCTCTAGATACAGTGAAACCTGTATTAAGCAGACCCTATATAAAGCGGACAACCTCTATTAAGCGGACATCATTGGGTCCCGAAATTTTCTTCCCATACTTACTGTAAATCAAAACCTGTTTTCAGCGGACCCCTCTATTAAGCGGACGCGGACACCAAAATAAGGCCATTTTGTTACACTAAACCTGCATTAAACGGACATTTCACGTGTTTTTAGAATGCATTTTATTAGATTGTGGGATTACCGTCCACTTCTGAAAGTGTATTTTCCGGTTAAGAGTAATTCTACCCGGTACAGACAGTAACGAATTAGGTTTATGAATTAAAATGTAATGAATTCAGTACGTGTGGGTATAACAAACGTGGAGTGATCATAAGGTCAATAATTAACTATTGTTATATATCTGTAGTTTTTCTCAATACAACGCGTGCGTTGATTGGTTGATTCATGGTCACATGACATCTAACAAACAAACTGTTTCCCGCCAATTGTCCTAAGCGGGCAACATTTGCGAAAGCAGTCAACAATTTTGACGTCAGTCTGAGGGTAACATTGCACTGTTGCTCGCTAGCGCACGTGATCAGACCGTGGCAAAAGGTGGCATGATTATGATGCGATTGATGTCTACCTCGAGTGCTCAGCGCGTTTTTCAAACTGTGTTGCGTTGTGTTTTTGTGTTGCTATATAACAAATCACTTAATCATATGATGCCCGATTTAGGGTGTCAGCTCCATTGTACATTGTACACTTCCATTGTATTAGGCAAAATTATGTATTCCAATATATTCTATGGTATTGTATTCTATTGTATTGTCGTTCTTTTGTGTTCTATGTTCTATTGTTTTAACAATAGAATAAGTGTTACCCCTAAATCGTGCATGGTATACACTTAATTGCTGATCCCTCGAGAAACAGTGAATTTTGTTTACCTCGAATCTCGATGTTTCCCTCGACTTCGTCTCGGGAAACATCGAGATTCTCGGGAAACAAAATTCACTGTTTCCCTCGAAACCAGTCATAAAGTGTTTATTATTGAGCAATGTATCGGAACTTGTGTAATGCGGACACCCTGTATTAAAGGGGCATTGTCACGCAGATTTTGCTGTGTTTTGGTCAAAATACGCTAAATATATGACAAAGTAGCTTTACTCAAACATGAAATTGCTTTTAGAACACCAAGACGATAATAACAAGTGATTTCTTCAAGGAAAAACAAACCATAACAGATTTTTCTGCGATTTTTCCACGACTCTTGGGAGGAACTTGAAAAAATTGGCCATTTTTTTCAAGTTGCAATCTATAACCATCCTGGCCATCCGCAGCCAAAGATAACGAATACTAGTTTCTGTGCACTGATAGAGTATTTTTTAACAAAACTGGACCATTATTTTAAGGTTTCCATTCAAACAAATATGTTTTTTGGCTTTTCAAAGTGATACTAAAAATAGGTGAGTGTCTCTTTAAGCGGACACTAGCAAGAGTCCCGAGGGTGTCTGGTAAAACAGGTTTGACTGTAGTCCTCTTGTGTGCCAAGTGGCCCAACATACCGCACAGCGCATAGCTTCAGTTTTCGCAACATCACCCCGAGAGGGGTATTCATTTGGTGCTCTCTTTGTTGGTTGTGATATTGTCAATGTTATAGTTCCCTTTTGTACAACTGGGTCAATAGAGGCAAAGGCGCGGTGGTTTAGTGCTTAGCGGCATGTTTGATTTTCGGCCCGCCCCTCCGACAGCTACAGGGTCGCCCTGATTTTCAACCAACCTCGAAGACCCAGGGGAGTTGGTCGGGGTGGGACCATGTAAAAACGCAGCAATATAATATATTCGTTTCGTATTCCACGTTTATTTTATTCTATTTGCTTCTGCTTCTGTTTTTCTGCCGCAAGGATCAGTTTTGCCGTTCCTTTTGTTTCACTTCTAGGAATACTGGGAACGACAGATACTACACTAAATAAACCACTTCGATTGACAAAATGCGGTTATCAACACGTTTATTGATATCCTGTCAAAAAAAACAGGACAGACTGGGTTTTTTTTACAAAGAGCCTCATTGCAGTTCATATCTCAAACTGTTACAGCTGGACGTTTTAGTTCTTTGGTGTTCAAAAAAGGTTCACGGTTCGTAGCATTGCGAGGATTACACGAATTACGATTTGGGTCATGTAAGCCACACAAAAAAGACACTAGGAAGTATGGCCATATCCATAAACGATATGCGCATGGCATAAACCGTGGTTCTTAACTTTTTATAAATAACTTTGAAGGCCTCAAATAGAATTTGTTTTGAGTTTGCTTTTTTAAATCTTGTCAGTTTTTCTTTTTCTAAACATTTTACCTCAAAAAAAAAAATAATAAATAAATAAATAAATAAACAGAAATTACCTGGTTAATACGACGTCTTGTTTCACGCTTTTATATTCACTCGTATTTCTCTCAATAAATACCGTATAAAAATATGTCAAAACAGTTCATGAAATATATTAAAAACACTTCTTGTAAAATAAGTAAATTATTAAATAACCAAGCAGTCATATATTAAATTTAAATTCACACCATTTCACTCTGAAATTCAAATAAACCATGTCACTCAGAGAGTAAGTCTGGTCATTCAAATAAAAACTTTTTTCTTGACAATAAAATAGCCTGAAAAACTTTTACAAAAGTATTTTCCTTTAGCTTTAAACTTGGCATCCCTTGAGACTAAAAGGATTAAAACTCGCACAGTTTAACGTCGATTTAAGACGAATTATTCAACCCATGGTCCACACTTTATACAACTTAAATTTCACACATTTTGTTGTAGGTTGGTTGCTGTGTTTTTTTTTTCTTTTTCAACGATAAGAATGTTCACTTTCCCTCACAAATTTTTCGGCTTAAGCCACTCTTAAAAATAACGAGTTAGTTTTAAAGAGAAAAGATTAAGAATACCGCTTGTTTTGTAGAAAAACGTATGTACAATTGAAATTATGACAGATGATT
Source organism: Cladopsammia gracilis (assembly GCA_022457155.1). Taxonomy (NCBI): domain Eukaryota; kingdom Metazoa; phylum Cnidaria; class Anthozoa; order Scleractinia; family Dendrophylliidae; genus Cladopsammia; species Cladopsammia gracilis. The sequence continues at coordinate 313,066 of JAJGOT010000658.1, read as the reverse complement.
CTCAGTCGAGCTGACTATGAGCAAGCCATCGTATCCAGCTTGACATAGGAAATTATTTCATGCGGACGTCTCATTTTGAGGTACAATTTACAAAATGTTCAACTTTTTTTTTTCGTTTAAAATTCAATACGTTATGTTCGAGGAGAGATGAATTTACAATGTATGAACGACGAAGTTCTAAGAAAATTAAGAAGTAAAGGAACTTTTGAGGCAATAACACACTCGACATATCAAAATCGTAAACACTTAAATTCGCGAGCAACATTAAAATCCTTAGGTGTGATCAAACGAGAGGAATCGAGCAGTATTTGTGTGTTTGATTCAGTTGACCAAGTAGAAATTTTAGACAATTAATAGCACTGATACTTTTGACTTTTAACAGAAAATCTTGATTAGATGCAACAGGAGGAAAAATCCAGAAACGAACGACAATTTGAATTTCGATATGTTGAATGTGGTATTATTCTACCAGAGATTAGCTCAAATATTTACTTGTTCACTTAATTGGGGGTAGAAATTGTCCACCATCAGTAACAACAATTTCTTCTGTTCTTTCTTCTTCAATTTCTTTGACTTTATTTGCAGTTCCAGGTTTCTCTTTCACAGCGCCGGACGAAATCCTTTTGGTTAACGGCGGTACAGAACTTTTAGCCACGGTCCCAGTCTCTTGTTGTTTGATAGTATTGTTGTTGTTGTCGTGTGGCACGGTGTGCGTAGCGTCGGCTCCGATTGGCTGCAATCTTTCCCGCGTTCGCGCGCTTCGTTTGGTCCAGCCGCCTTCAGCATGTACTTTGCTGGGTTCCGCAGCGCCTCCTTTGGTTATCGTCTCTGAGGAGTTGTGTGTGTCCGTGGCGGCCTGGTGTCGGGATGTCATGCGGGATGTCCCGCGATACCTCTGCCGTCCCTGGAAAGAAAAGCAAATGTTCTTTCTAGTAACTTTTTTTTTTTATATGCGGCACCTGCTGCAAACAATTTTTTTGTCTCCGTCCAACTGCCATCGGCTTTCAGCAAACAACTTTTTTCGTTTTTTTTTTTTTTTTTTTGCTTGCATACTATTTATTTCAGTGTTTATAGCCTCTGCAAACAATTTATTTCAAAATTTCACACCCCCCCCCCCCCCCCCCACCACGTCAAAAAAATAATGGTCCGTCCGTTCCTCAAGTCTTTGTATCTACCTCTTGTATCCACTCGTGTTGTAAGGCTTCATCGGGCGTGAGACGAGTTGCTGGGTCCCAGCTATAAAAAAAAAAAAAAAGAAAAAGAACGGTTAGGGTGTTCATGTTCAAAGCTAAGGGGAGCAGGGATGGCGCAGTGGCGAGAGCGCTCGCCTCCCGCCAATATGGCCCGGGTTCGATTACCGAGAGCGCTCGCCTCCCACCAGAAAAGTCATACACAATAGCTTTTATGTGAAGAGAAAAGACAGTACTCACTCAAGACAGCGATTAAGAAAATCCACGAACAACGCGTCGCTTGTTTTCAATGCCGCGCTGAGTTCCTTGCCATTAACTTGACGTTTTCTTCCTTTAGAGTTTGTCATACTGCGCGGGTTTCCTTTTGAATCTATTTACATGAAAAAATACAATAAAACGAAATACCGTAAAGTTACTTTAGTTTTACATAAAAAATTGTTTTAACAAATGAGCAGATAGGGCAAATTGGCCACCTTAAGGGGCCAATATCACCTATTTTTAGTATCACGTTGAAAAGCCAAAAAACATATTTGTTTTAATGGAAACCGACAAATAATGGTCCAATGTTGTTAATACTCTACCAGTGCACAGAAACTAGTATTCGTTATCTTTGGCTGCGGATGGCCAGGACGGACATCGATTGTAACTTGAAAAAATTGGCTAATTTTTTTCAAGTTCCTACCAAGTGTCGTGGAAAAATCGCAGACAAACGTTCTATGGTTTGTTCTTCTTTGAATAAATCACTTGGTATTTTTGTCTTGGTATTTTAAGAACAATTTTATGTTTGAGCAAAGGTACCTTGTCAACTATTAGGTGTATTTTGATCAAAACACAGCAGAATCTGGGTGACAATGCATGCCCCTTTAAAAATGTTGAATATTTTTTATGGTGGCAAATTTACCTTACCAACTCGGCAGATAAAATCAAATTTGCATGTTTTACTGCGGGAGTGGATGGAAAGGAGTAAGAATGTAAACCAAGAAAATTCTCACCGAAAAAGAGACGTTTTCTCCCAGCAGGTTCGAGTACACCGGACGGTGGCTTTCCTAAGATCTGTCCACAAAGAAAAAATAGCAGATTTATGTCATTAAATACAGTCTTTTAGAAGGACTTGCACTACTGAATAAGATCATGCAAATAAAATTAACAAACGTTAAATAATGCTGGTATACAGTCAAAACATTTTCAAACGTCTATGTGATCTTCGTTTTTGCGGGGGATACAAACCCACCCCCCCCCCCCCCACCCCCGAGGGGGGTACTCTCATATATAAACTATATAGGTATGTGCCACTGTGAAGGGTATGGTTTTCAAGCAGTTTAGCCTGGGATAGGGTATAGAAATCAAAGAGTTTTGGTCTAGAATAGGGTATCATTTGCTGGGAAACTGATCAGTGGTATGAAGAATTAAGTCTTGAATAGGAATTGAAACTCGGAAGAGAAAGAGCCTTCCCTAAACGGAAATAAAATCATCGCGGCAACATTGTTGAGAGATGGTTTTAAGTTAAAAAAAAACTTATAGTAGCAGTAGTACAAGTAGCAAGTCTGGTATAGGGTAGGGATTTTCAGTGTCTAGTCTAGTATAGGGTTGCAAAATCAGCTGAACATGATCTGGTATAGGGTAAGGGTTTCAGAGTCCCAACGGCACCCCCCCCCCCCCCCCCCACCCAACACACAAAAATATATAGAGTACCCCTTACCCTCCCCCCAGGATACACACTTGACGGACCTCATAGTCAGGAAGCACTGTCACGCAGGGCGCTTATTTTTCATTTTCGCTAAACATTTTGAGTAGAAGCAGGCAACATAGCTTAAAATCTTCGTCTTGCCATCCTGATTAAGAATTCCGCTGTTGCCCACTCCAAATGTTATGATATCTGTCATTAAACGGGTTTTTTGTCTAGGCCCTCGCTCCTGCAGCATGAAAACGAGGCTGAACTGTAACATTTATATAAACCCAATAAAAAGTGCACAATACGATGGGGAAATAGCTGAATCTTTGCTACTTGACGTTTAGAGCTCGATAGACAGTAGTATGGGAGCTAAAATGCGTCACGTGATCAGTTATGAAGAGTCACGTGACTTTCCAATAAAATCGATCTTAAAGCATAAAAGACGCTCTATTCACACTTTCCTTTAATATAGTTTTCAACTTACTGACGTTTCTCATTTTGATTTACACATCCAACAATAAAAACACAAAAATGCAATAGGTGATCAGCTATGATGGGTCACGTGACTAGATAACAACCATTGAATAGATACTGAATTAGCCTTAGCTGTGTGAATAGCGTGATTGATTAATTGTTTCAGTAAGCTCTTCAGGAATTATTTTCGATAAGAAATAAAAAAAAACTATGTTTCATGGGGTAAATATGTGCTTCAAAAAGTTTTATTTTGAAAATTAATATAAAAATAGATTCTTTTAATTATTTTTCTCAATTTAAAAAAGACTGAATTCATACAAATTTCTTTTTAATATATATATATAAATTTTGTTTTATTCTTTTATTTACTCCTTCATCGCCTTGTCGTTAGGATCAGTTTGCCGTTTCCTGAATTCATACATTCGCCTTCTACAGTTTCTATTTTACAATATGGCAAATTCCTACCTTCAAATGCATAACTAATGCATGGGAACGAGATTTGCACAAAAACGAGGCAGAACGATATCGAGGCAGATTTCGGCGGCCATTTTGTTTTAGAATTACTTGCAGCTCGAAGAGAGAAGAATTTAATTTTGTCCTTCTGAGTTTTTGTATTAATTGATAGACCAGTCTAAGATTTCAAGGAAAAAGTATAAGTTACTGAAAGGCAGATAAAAATTCAGAGAAAAGGAAACTAAGCCATTTAGCGTTTCAAGTTTACATTCTGTGAGGAGGTAAGTACTTAAAAACTACAATTAAACAAAGAATCATAACAATACGACAAGTACAGTTACTTTTTCATTCCACTTGAAAACAAATATTTGAAGATGTACTTGTTTATGCAGTGTAATGTTTGCCTGGAATGAGCTTCCCAATGAAATAAGAGAACTCAGTAGTCTAACCGCTTACAAAAGAGCTTTCGAACAAAAATAGAATCTGGTTCTATATTATCTATGATTGTAATTTTTATGTGTTTATAGAGAATATTATGAGGTAAGATAGTGTTTTTTATTATTATTAATCTTGTTAGTATTATTTAAACCAGTATAGTGTAACAGTTTTGCCACTATATATATATTATATTTTTGTTATCATTTAGATTAGATTATATTTAAATGCACGGCATGTCTGAAAAACAGTTTTACTGAGCCGTTTTACCGTGTTTAAATAAAGTTAATTGATTGATTGAATTATATTGTTGTAGCTGCACTAAATTCGGTGATCTATTTTGTTCCCCGAATCTTGAAATCTGTAGCTTGGAAACATAACATTTTTATTGTCTTGCATTTGTTGTCTGGAATTGCTACACTGTCAAGTAAAGTCTGTGAAGTAAATTCAAGTTGTTCAATAAGCATGGGTCGCGGTAAAAGTTCCGCAAATACACGAGTCGTCATATTGAAAACCAGTTAGTTACACAAGCTGGAGAATGGGTAAAATTATTCCTCGCGAAGCGAGGGCCGAAGGCCCGAGCGTAGCGAGGTTAATAAATTTGGCGGCCGAAGGCCGCTCGGGTGCTCGGGTCTCGGGAGCTGAGCCGCGCGCAATCGAGCGAAAAGTTTATATATATATACTGAAGATGTCGTGCAATTGCCTAGCAACAAAAATCGTGACCGCTGACAATGGCGCGCTCTCATGGTTATTCATTGAAGCGGCCGGGCTGACGGTTGGGGGTTGGAAGCCTATCCCATAATGTCTCATCACGTGACCTCGCATTTGCCAGTGATCGCCGAGGCAAGCAGTGGCTGTCAAGACACCCTTTTCAAGGCCTCTTGTCTGTCGGTCTTCTTTTGTCAGGATTTGCAATGTCAAGAAAACTTCTCTTGCAACGAACAGATACATGCTTTCGAAAATTTGTTTGAAGAATGACACGACAAACGAAATTTGCGCGCGCTTGAACGCGTAAGCATCCAACTGCTTGTCCACGCATATGACGACACTCTTGCACTGTGTTAACCAAATAAGTGCTCTAAAAAACTGAAAACCTTTGGGAAAAAAGTTCTTCTCTTAATAGCTATTTGCTTTATCCACGGTTTTAGCTAGACACAGTAGTTCTGATGTCAGCGACAGAAAAAACCGTAACTGACGCGTACAGCTAGCTTGTACGCGCGATATAGCGCGCGATATAGCGCGCGCATATATTTTATTTTGCTGCGTGTTTTGTACTGATTTGAGCTTTCAGCACTGATGCATTTGCCAAGATTTTTTCCGCTATAACCTTTGTTCAAGACGGCTTTTGGAAATACAATGTAACCCTTTTTATACTCATTTACTTGAACTTGCTTCGGTCTAAATTCGTTTTATTCCTCAAAGAATTTTCATATTCAACTCTGCAAACGTGCGCGAATTTCCTAAATCAGCTCGCCGTCAATTCAAAGCATTGACTGAAAGTACCCACACTTTGATGGTTTTATTCAGCTTGAAAAACCTGGAGGGATCTGGAGGGATCTGATGTTTTAAGTCGTTATGATATTAAGGAATACGTTATTAATGTTAAAATGCTAGTGATGCTTCGATTAAGAAGGAGGTACAACTGCACTTTCCTGGTATTTTCGGATATAAGAGACATGAGAGGCGTGTAATATGAAAGTGCGAGAAACGCCTCTGGCAACCAGAGTAATTAGGCTCAAACTAGACCCGAAAAGAGTCCAACGGCCGATAACGTAACAAAAAGTCCTTTTTCCTCCGCATAACAAATAAAATAAAAATATCTAAGAGACTATTTAATAAGATTGTACTCGCTCCAGCGGAGTTTCGGTGGTTAATCTTCTCGAGAAAGGATTTCCAGCCACTTGTTCAATCCAGCGTTGTTGTATTTGCTGTTCTTTCTCATTTGCATCAGAAATTGGTCGTGTTTCACCGAGAGCAGGGGGGGGGGGGGGGGGGGGGGGGTTGAAAGCCTATCCCATGATGCAACGCAACGAGTTACTGGCGACATTTGAAGCGAATAAACAAACTTTTTGTAAAATCTCATATTTCGGTGATTTTGCCGGTAGTCTGTCTTAGTACATGCTGTAAATTGATCATTATTGATTTTCTCGCATACATTACTTATGATATTTGCAAAGAATATGTTGCTTCCTCTTGAATATTCATGTTTATTTTTTGTAATCAATTTCGTAATTCTCATGACCTGTATCCTATTAACTCCTGCAATCTCAACCATTCAAGCGAATAGTGAATTGAATTAGCAATTATTTGATACACAGTACATAGAACAACAGCTACAGAAGTATGTCAAAGGAACAGGTTAATTTTGGGAGATAACACTCACAAACTTCAAAAAGGCCCACATCGCTAAAATTTTGCACTGCATCCTCCCCCGAGCTTCGCGAGGTTCTGCGAGACACGTATTTCTAGTATTTCCCGTAGAACCCCAACGTGTTTGTTAACGCGGTAACGTGTTTGTTCCTCGTAACTTCACTGGAACCACAAATCCTGCAGGCTACACTCGTTTTGCTGTAGATAACATAGACATAAACGAAGAAACACTCAATGGCATGGGCACATTCCATGCGACGCGGGTTGCCGCCTTTCGTCGCAAAGAGAAAGGAGAACCAGCAATGGATATCGAACTGTCTCCTAAGTCAGAAAGGCGACTGGATGTACAAGTGCCATCGGAACTTCATGAGCTAATCGATTTGTCGTTGGACAACAAGAAACCAGAACCTGAACTACAGAAGACAGTAGTTTCTGAGTGGTACACACCTGACAGCAGTCTAATTGATGAGTCTTACAAGAAGGACCTAGCTTGGATCCTTGGTCGTTTGCATGAACAAAAACCTGAACTCCAGTCAATACCAGGGTGGACTGGTTTCAACCAGCTTTTGTCGACTGTAAAACCACAAGTTACAGTGGTGGGTCCACTTCCCATTGTGAATGCTCCAGCACATGAATTCGAGACTCTTTGGACGGTGATCTTAAGTTGCAAGGCAATGACGCACCTCAGAAATGGCAAGTTCACTGTTATTACCATGGACGAGGGCCTATACAACAAAGCAAAGATGTTGCAATAGGGAAAGACAGAAGTGCTCAAAGATGTCATCATTGTGCTTGGAGGTTTTCATACGCAGATGACTTTTTCAAAAGTCATCGGGAAGTACTTACAGTCATCGGGGATGGCGGAGATGTGGGCAGAGAGTGAGGTCTTTGGTGAGACAACAGCTGACAACATCCTTAAAGGAAAGTTGTGGAATCGAGTAATACGTGCACACAAGCTTAGTTATGAAGCACTGTGGAGAGTATTGTGGCCTATGTTAACGAATTGGGCGAAAGACAGGGATGACAATGAATGCAACACTCTCGTGAATCTGTCGGAAACATTGGCCACTAAGTTTACGACTGGGAACGACGATGATTCATTAGTAGATGCCCTGACTAGCAGTGAGCTTGTTGATGAAGTTGGACAAGCTGCACATATCATCAAAGCTTTTGATGCCGCACATCATGACAACCCCTCGTTCTGTTACTGGAGACAATACATGAAACTGGTCAGCATCTTACTGAGGTTTACGCGTGCGATCCGGGAAGGGAAGTGGGATCTGTATCTCTCTTCGTTCTCCGAAATGCTACCCTATTTTGCGGCTTTCGACCACTCGAATTACACAAGATGGGGCGTCATATTTCTTGCAGACATGAAGATGCTTCCGCAGACTGCTCCTGAGGTCCAGCAGGCATTTGAAAGTGGCGACTTTGTCACAAAGGAGACAGCCAGCACCTTCAATCAAATTCCCGACGACCAAGCACTAGAGCATGTAAACAAATCTGGAAAGGTAGCTGGAGGCCTTGTTGGAATAACAAGGACAGACTCGGCTCGAGATCGCTGGTGTCTTACCTACAATGAGCGCGCCAAGCTGTCAGAAGACACCAAAGAGATGTTTAACGTCTTAGAAAGAGAATGCACTAGCGCCAAAGATCTGGGAAAAGCCAGAATGCGACAAGATGCAGAGGATGTAGCTAAGCTGGAGGCGCAGTTTACAAAATACGAGGTCTTCCGATGTACGTCTGACTTAGTTGTAGTTACCACTGGAGATGTGGCAAGTAACGCCATTAAACAAGATCTACTTGGCGTTGAGGAAATTGGTAAGAAAGTCATCAGAGAGTTCGTTGAAACCAGGCTTATCAAGAAAGAAATAAAGTTCCATGACACTCTAAAGCAACAGAAGGTGAAAACCTTTGAGACACTTTACACTGTACCAGTGTCAGTTGATAAGAACAAGACCATCGCCATGAAAGCAGACAGAGATCTCTTGAGAAGGGTGATAGTAGCCTTGGAATCCGGTCGTGATGTAGATGTGAATACGTTGCTTCAAAGCGAGCTTGCTCCAGTCCCAAAGTCACTTGCTACCCTAGACGGAAGTCTACGAGAAGCAGGGAAGTCGGATCTTGGTACCATTTTACAAGGAAATGTCTGTAAGAGCCAAATGCCTATCAGCAGGAGTCAAACTTGCACTATTATTGATGGAATGGCAGCTGTTCAGTCCCTCGCCAACTCTTCAGGAGCAAAAACCTTTGGGGAGTGGACTGACCGATTTCTTCGTCATGTAACTTCCCATTTTTCGGACAGTTGTACAAGGGTTGACGTGCTATTTGACAGATATGTCAAGAACTCGATAAAAGGAGGAACCAGAGAGAAGCGCAAGGAGAAAAAGAGCACAGGGATTAGGCGCAATGTGGATAACAGAGATCAGAGAATTGGAAACTGGGAAAGGTTCATCATTCTAGAAGATAACAAGGCTAGCCTAGCTCATTTCCTCTCGACTGAAATCTCGGAGAGTTACAGCGCGCCTCCTGGGCGAGAGCTGGTGATCAATGGAGGCTTCAAGGATACACTGAAGGTGTGGTCATCTGACACATCACGACAAGATATAAGAGAGCTAGCATCAGATCACGAGGAGGCAGATACTAGAATAGTACTGCATGCCCGAGACGCAGCAGCAAGAGGGTACAAGCAAGTCAACATTTTGTGTCGTGATACGGACGTTCTTGTCCTCCTTTTGGCACACCGAGAGCAGCTTTGTCAAGAGATATGGATGTTTGCGGGTACATCAAGACAAAGGCGTTACATACCAGTTCACAGAATCCCGCTCTCCGAGGAGAAGAGGAAGTCGCTTCTGGCATTTCATGCCATTACTGGCTGTGATACGACAAGCCAGTTCTATGGTGTGGGCAAGGCATCCGCATGGAAAGTCTTCGAAGATGCACCTGACCTCTTGGAACACCTTGGAGAAGAAAGCCAAATCAGTGCTGACGTTCTTGCCAAAGCTGAAGCCTTTGTATGCAAACTCTACAATCCGGGAACACAAGAGGTGGAAATCAACAAAGAAAGAGCAGCAGCGTTTCGCAAATCCAAGAAAGATCTTGACGCCCTACCTCCGACTCAAGATGCACTGATTCTCCACATAAAGCGGGCAAACTATCAGACCATGGTATGGAATAAAGCGCTGGAACCATGTCCTTTTCTCCCAAAGCCTGAAGAGAGCGGATGGTATTACAGTGAAGGCCTTCTGAAGCCAAAGTTAATGACGCGAGAAGAAGTGTCAACCGCGTGTTTACAGTTAGCATATTGTGGGTGCTCCCGAGAGGGCGGATGCTGTGTAAACCGACGCTGCACTTGCGTTCAACTATCTCTTTGCTGTTCCAAGGCATGTAAATGTGGCGACAGGTGCAGAAACGACAGGAACACTGCAGCAGAGGCGAATGAAGCATGACCTATAACTTTGATAAGGTGGAAGTCACATGGTGGTCTTGTGTAATATAAGATAATTTGCTTATGGTTTATAAGCTTGTATTTCTGGCTTAAACCGTGCAGCCAAGTAGAAGAAAGTTCAGTCTTTTTACATGAAAAATCCTAACTCATGGGAAATGTTACATAGGTTAAAACGCTATAGAATGACTGAAAATAGAATGATTTCATTACATCACGTGACCCATCATAGCTGATCACCTATTGCATTTTTGTGTTTTTATTGTTGGATGTGTAAATCAAAATGAGAAATGTCAGTAAGTTGAAAACTATATTAAAGGAAAGGCTGAATAGAGCGTCTTGTATGCTTTAAAATCGAGTTTATTGGAAAGTCACGTGACTCTTCATAACTGATCACGTGACGCATTTTAGCTCCCATACTACTGTCTATCGAGCTCTAAACGTCAAGTAGCAAAGATTCAGCTATTTCCCCATCGTATTGTGCACTTTTTATTGGGTTTATATAAATGTTACAGTTCAGCCTCGTTTTCATGCTGTAGGAGCTAGGGCCTAGACAAAAAACCCGTTTAATGACAGATATCATAACATTTGGAGTGGGCAACAGCGGAATTCTTAATCAGGATGGCAAGACGAAGATTTTAAGCTATGTTGCCTGCTTCTACTCAAAATGTTTAGCGAAAATCGTTTTTTGGCGAGCTGCCTCCTGACTATCAAGAGAAAAGGGGGACTGCACGCGATCTACCGACAATCCGACAGTTGAGCTTTCTTTATCCGCGTTATCCACAATCGGACAGCGAGAAAACACACCAGACAACAAGACAACAAATGGCAATACTAAAATTCAGATTCTATGACAATAATTGAAATTTGCGGAAATGAGAAATACTGAGTGGTTTCGGTAACCAGAACCATGAACGTAATATCACGCAATGTCACGCACCTCCATTATGCATGCCAACTGTTCCACTTCGTTTTCGCCGGGAAACAGTGGGTATCCTGTGTAAAGCTCGGCGAGAATACATCCTAAACTCCACATATCAATAGCCATGTCATATGGAATGCCTGTTGAAATAAAACAAACATAAAACTGAAGACAGTCGAACTACAAAACATTTATTTTGCTTGTGTGTAAATTCGCGCGGCCAAATACGAAGTACGAAAGTTCAGAAGTTAAAGAGAGAAAAACCGACTGTTTTACAGTCAACTTTTACCCATTTACTCCTAGAGTCAATAGCCCATTTCCGAGTTGCTCTCAGCCTCCTTTTCAAACCGAGGCCAAGTGCAAAACCATTCATATAGACATAAGTTATATTTGCATGTGGAAGAAAACTTTCATATGAATGGTTTTGAACGGCCTCGGTTTGCAAAGGAGGCTAAAAGCAACTCGGAAAATGGCCTATTATGGAGACATGTAGTGTAGTTCTAACTTTTGTGTCTGTGGACGAAATCCTATGGTGTTACCATTCAAATGAAATCTCTTCAGCAGTACTTTTGCATGGTACCATTTGTTTTTCAATATTTTACAAAATGAAATTTGGGATTGTTGTTAAATTTTTATTTTTGGCACTCTTGGGAATTAAAAGTTAAAACGGACAGTGAAGGAATGGAGCTGAGTGTCCAAAAAAAACTCAACACTTAAGTGTTAATTCTTCCCGTTTTATCCAAAAGAAATGCGCAACTAAGATTTAATCGTCTAATTTCATTCGTGCAGTGTTGATCGGAGTCTTAACTGATGTAGGCTCAAGGGAGAATAAAATAACTTAACCTTACCTAAGATAACTTCTGGTGAACGATAGAAACGGCTTTGTATGTACGTGTAGACTGTGGACAAAAAAAAAACACTTGAATTAGTCAGTTATAGACAGTAAGGAAAAATAATCGTTAGAACTTCACTGTAACTAGGTGTCGCTCTCTGGCGGTATCTTGTTATCGGTTATTAATAAATAAAAACATCAAGTACCGTTACGTTCCGATAGTAACGACCCTGGTTGCTTTCGGATTTAACAGTCTTTTACTATCGCATCTTTCGAGGGTCGCCACGTTCAGGTGGCGGAAAAGTGCAAGATATGTGGATTGCCGGCATTTTGGTATTATCGCCACGTATGTAAAAATATAAACACAATTGGGATTTTGTTTTTAACAAATCAGTCTTTTCTTTATTTACGGTATAAAAGACAGCTGTAAAGGGTCCTTTCACGAGCGCTCTTAAAGAGACACATTGTCCCGGCTGAAATATCGTGTTTTCATGATTATGGCCAGGAACTTGCTTTAAGCTCACTTTTATATTGTCTTCAAAAAGGGGAAAAAACCGTCGCCAAAAGTAATAGAAACAAGAAAATATGATTTAAACAGACAAAATAACGGCTAGGAAAGTCAAAATTTCCCAGGAATGGCAAGTTTGATTTCTTGACCGCCTGTCAATAAATCAAATTTCATGAACTGTAATCCACTTCAATCCTTGCAATCCTGCACTTTATCTCCAAACTGCTACTTTTGTTTTGCTCTATAGAATCTTTTTATCCAACTAAGTTGTATATTTGGTGGCATTCGGCGATATAACGTGGAAATAAACTAAGCAAAATTTTGCTATTTCGCTGGGATAGTGTCCCTTTAAATTGTATTGTGGTCCTTTGAAGTGAATTATTCCGGACGCTCGCTGAGATCTTCCCGCAACTGTCTTATTTTGTTACTTATAGAGATTCAATTTACGTTTGGTGTCGTTACTACCGGAGGATCGTTTCTTTAAGGTAATCGCCACTTTCACGATCGCTACTTTTAGAGGGTCGCTATTTTCTGGGAGTCGCTTCTTTCAGAACTTTACGGTATGTTTAAATTGGCTATGCGTCTACAAAGATGCTTCATAGTATTTTCCCGCCATTGCGCACTGCTATCTTGTGACTGGTTCATTCAACTAACACAAACGCGTTGGTTGGTTAGAAATCAAGCATGCACATATTTCCCGCCATTGCGCTCTGTTATCTTGTGATTGGTTCGTTCAAAAAACAAAAACGCGCTGATTGGTTAGAAATCAAGCATGCACATATTCCCCGCCATCGCGCACTGCTATCTTGTGATTGGTTCTTTCAAATAACCAAACGCGTTGATGGGTTAGAAATCAAGCATGCACATATTGTAAATGAAAACAAGCTAAACATGCATTCGGCGTTTTTTTTTTTTAACGTAACAGCAAGACAGGGCTCTCTCGGCAGATCTAAACCATACACATTTCTAAGTAAATGTTACCTTTTTGATTCTCATAACAACTTGAACCAAAGTCTATTACTTTTATGGAGCTTTGACCTCTTTGCCGTAATAAAATATTCTCCTGAGGAAGAAAAACAGAGCAATAAATAACCGTTAAAAGAGGAAAGGGATAATAGGTTTGAATAAGAGATTTCCTTTTTCTTCAGGTTCCTGTGGGATTGTTTACTATACTGTACAAGGTGGTTCTAACTTCTGAGTCTGTCGATGAAATCCAAAGTGTGACCATTTTAATGAAAGCTAGGTTCTGTTTATTATGCCATACAAGGCGGTTCTAACTTAGCTAATGTTTCAGTCTATGGATGAAATCTTAAGGTGTAACCATTCAAATGAAAGCTATTGAGCAGTACTTTCTTGTGGTGCTGTTTACTATGCTGTACAAGGCGGTTCTTACTTTTGAGTCTGTGGATGAAATCCTAAATTGTGACCATTCAAATAAAAGCTATTGAGCAGTACTTTCCTGTGGTACTGTTTATTACGCTGTACAAGGCGGTTGTTACTTTCGAGTCTGTGGATAAAATCCTTAAGTGTGACTATTCAAACCAAAGCTATTGAACAATACACCAAGATGAAGCATCTAAAGAAAATTACCGGTTTCAAATCACAGTGGATTATTTTTTCTTTGTACAATACTTTGAGGCATTGAAGTAACGAATGGGCAAACCTAACAACAGGAAACAAACTTTATCAATGAAAGGCACAAGACACTAATTATTAATAATCATTTTCTTCGGACATTTTCAAGAATGGGTATCAATGTAAGGGTCAAGTCTAAAAATAGTAAGGAAAATTACATATTTCGGTTTCAAAATGGGTAAAGACAAAAGTCCCAGATACACGATGCAATATACCCTGGGTGCCAGATGGTTTTTTTTTTTTCAGTGAAAACAGGCGAGTTTGAGCGGCGAAGCCGCGACAACGACTTCTAACCGTTTATGCGGTTAATTTCACTCATTAAAAAGAGAACGGACCTCTGGATCCAGTGTGGATACAATATTGCATGCTGACGCAACATCGGAATACCTTTTTAAAACACTGTGACAGTCACGCTACAGAGCGTTTGCACGTGACATCAAGGCGGCCATATTGGTGTCCTAAAGCAATAAAATAGCGGCCATATTGGGGTCAGCAATAGATCCCATCCGCCGAAACCACCTCGGACACCCTATTGAGACTTATATAACGGAGTAACTGGTTAGTTTTCAGTTGAGGTTGGGGTTAGCAGTTTATATAGTTAAATTTAGGCCTAAACAACCCGAGAAGCTAGGTGGTACTCTGGTACGGTAGGCTATGTAAACCTAAGCCTAGCTGAGGTCACAGGTTCATTCCTGAGTGGGAATTTTAGATTTTCGATTTTCTTTTTTACACTTAAAAATTTATTGAAAATAAAATTCTAAGTGTCGACATTACGTTATATAATTCTCAATAACTGTCCGAGGTGATTTAGGCGGATGGGATCTAATGCTAACCCCAACCGCAACTAAAAGCTAACCAGTTACTCCGTTATATAAGTCTCAATAAGGTGTCCGAGGTGGTTTCGGCGGATGGGATCTTATGCTAACCCCATATTGGTGTCCTAAACGAACCCTATGGGACTTTAGCTCTATTCAAACACTTCCTATTGTTTTAGCACTCCAATATGGCCGCCGGTCATGTGAAAACACACTTTATCACTTCGGCAAGTTAACATGGTCGGTAACATGGTACTAAACAAAAACAGTTATATTTCGCCGCTTACCTTCTTATAAGAGCAAGACTAAATCCTTGGAAATTGTTTTTCTTTATTAGTTCGTACAAATTCATCCTGTAACAAATAAGAGTTACAAAACAGAAAAATGGTTAAATGAGTCTCGCAATAGCCTGTTCTAGGCGTTAATGTTGGTTAAAGGTCCTGCCACTAATTGAACAACGTTGTTGGCGGGAAGGTGACTGTTCTACAGCTTTTAAATTATCTAGACTACGAGCCCTCGTTTCCCTCAAAGACTGAGTCGAACAGGTGATCACGCAAGTGCGCGAAAAAATCGTCTCCCGCGAGGAGACGCGACGCGCGAGGGCGGAGAGAAAATCGCACGTCGCGTCTCCTCGCGGGAGACAATTTTATCGCGCGCTCGTGTAATCACCCGCTACGATACATAGGGGGAATTTATTTGTAGCAGTTAGTTCATGCAAAGCGACGCACCCGTTATTTTTAAAGCTAAAAAACATGACTATATATGTATGCAAATTGCGGAAATTATAATCGGAATCGGAATCGGAATCGGAAACGGAATCGGAATCGGAAAAAGCAGTATTTTTAACGACTGAACTAACATATGACTCACCCCATAAGTTCGAAGCTAATGCACAAGTGATTCCTAAGGAGAAAATAAAAATGATTATAGTTAAAAACCTTTCATCGAAGTGGAGGTGGTTATTCGCGGCTCGGTAAATATCCACCACTGCCCACCGGCACTGAGGTGAATAGTTGTTTTAGTACATACTAAAACAGTGAGATAATATAGCACGAAAATGATGATCTTTAACTCATTTATTCCTGTCAGCGATTACAATTTTCGCGCGCAAATGACCGAAATTTGTTTGGGGGTGAATAGCACTTGCTATCCCGGATTTCAGTAGCCAATCAGAGCGCGTCAACAACGCTATCCACTGTTTCAGTATGTAGCTATTTCAATTAACGTTGTTGGGTGAAAGCTCAAAGCTCAAAGCTCAAAGCTCAAAGCCTGCAGGTTAAGACCGAACGAGTAAACCAAGCACCTGTTCCAGGCATGCAGATAGTTGGGAGCGGTTTAACGAAAAGAAACAGCGCGAATGAGCGATGCGACGAGCGGGGAAAACGTTTATTTCGCGCCGCTACCAACTATCTTGGCTTGTCGCTTTGAGCTTTCATCCGACAAAGTTAATTGTGGCTGTATACTGAACGATTTTATTTCCTTTTCGTTTTAAATGAATGCGACTATAGAAAATATAGATATACTTGAACTGCGGATGAAACATTTAATCCTCACAGTCTTGCTACCAACTTAAGCAGTTGAAAAATCAGGCTTGAACGGGATGTGAAAGTACTTCATGTTCCTTTTAGGAAGAAAATTTAGAAATTTAGGAATTACCAACGCAATGTATCTAAATGTTTAACTCACCTAAAGTAGAAATAGTCGATCATGTGGATCATATTGTAATTGTTTTCCTTGTCCTTAGATAAAAGATAACAAAACTAAAATAAGTCATCTACTTTAGAGAGGTTACGGCGAACTTTAATCAACGGTTCAACACTTTTACTCAATTTTACTCCCAGAAATTTCCAAATGCAAACCATCTGATTTTACAGCGGTTTTTAATTAACTGCCCAAATTAATTTCGCAATTGCTTTGGTTTTGCATTGCTACGCTTTGTGATTGGCTAAAAAATCTCGCACCATTTTCTCAACCAATCAGAAATAAAACCATAACCAATCGTGACTTCATGACATTCGTTTTCCCGCGCTTGGCGCCGGCTACATGTATTTGCTTCGAGTTCTGATTGGTTCATTGCACTGTCCGCGTCTCTTGTGATTGGCCAGAATGATTACATTGGTTTTGGAAAATGTTACGCTCTGTGATTGGCTAAAAAATCTCGCAACATTTTTTTAACCAATCAGAAGTAAAACCAAAACTTCCTGATACTCGTTTTCCCGCGCTTGGCGCTTAGTTCATTGAATTGTCCGCGTCTCTTGTGATTGGCCAGAATGATTACATCTGAGAAAATACTGACCTTTTTACGCAAATGCTCTAAAATTTTCACTTCCACCAAAGCTTGCTGATGAAATCTGCAGAAATAAAAAAGAAATGAATAGACTTTTAAGTACATCAAAAAACAAAATTTCAGACACGTTAATTTTTGACAAAAATTTGATAAATATAAACCCGTTTGAAACACTGAGCGGTCCAAAATAGTTCAAGCGTCCGAAAGTTTTACAGCTTGCACTAAAAATAAGAAAGACATTTTTTATCGTGGTAAATCTGTGAGAAGGTATCTTTGGCAGAGATTTGTATTTTTTGTCGCATACTGAGACATGTTTGAATAGCGAAGTACATTTTCTGGATCCGTTTGCAAAAAAAATGTTTCGTCAGGACTGTTAACGCCGGAAGTTATTTTAGGCGTACATCATTGGACATCCGACGTACGCCAGGTCTAAAATGTACGCTTAATAGGGAGTAGGCGTAACTTGGCCGTTGCTTTAACTATCACTGCACTAATGGCTCCCGAGGGAGGGGGGAGGGGGGAATTCTCTCATATATAAGCTTCATGGGTGTGTGTTTAATCTGTGATCTGGTATTGGAATCTGAGAGTTTTGGTCTAGAATAGGGCATCATTTACCGGGAAACTAATTCGTGGTATGAAGATAGTCTGGGATAGGGCACGTATTTTTGGTACCTACAATCATAGACAAAGTTGTTGGGAAGATTAGCAGTTTTCGCTATTATTCTCTTTCTCTCCCCTCCCCCTGTTACAATGTTGTGTATAACGGGACATGTTTAATGTGTAATTGTTCGCTGAGATCCCAACATTGAATATGAGGTGGGGGGGGGGGGGGGAGGGGGGTTTAGAAGATTAACTAATTATTGTTATTTTACTTTATGAAATAATATACATTGATGTAATTTAGCACTGATGCTACTCATTTTTACAACCTTCCCAACTACTTTTGTCTGCAGTTGTAGTCAAGAATAGGGTTGCAAAATGCAGCTCAACGTGGTCTGGTATAGGGATTTAGAGTAATAGCGACACACAATTACCCAAATATATACAAAGTACTCCCTTACCCACCCCCACCCCACCCTATGTTGAAGTTTTTTATACCTCTTTTTGTTACGTATGATTTTGACGGCCACATGTTGTCCGGTCTTGTGGTCTAAAACCTTGACTACCTGCCCAAACGATCCTTTACCAAGAACTTCAAGTACTTCATATCTGTACACGAGGTGATCGTGTAATGCTTTTAAGTAGCTACCATTCTCGTCATCATAACCTGGGGAGATAAGAGATAGCAATCGTGACTTCCACTGAAAAATAACACCAGCAAAAAAACCTTTCCGAAATGTTTCAGCATGTGGAAGAAACCCTAAAATACGACCCTAATGTGAACGCTACAGAACAGTACTTTCCTGTGGTGCTGTTTATTTCGCCGTAGAAGGCGGTTTTAACTTTTCAGTCTGTGGATGAAATCCTACAGTGTGACCCTTGGTTTTGCTTCTGATTGGCTGAGAAAGTGGCGCGAGATTTTTTGGCCAATCACAAGCCAATACAAAACGAAAGAAATCGCGAAATTACTTTACACACTAAACTTGAAAACCGCGCTAATACTGACATACTTTCTGATCCCAAAGATGTGTTTATATAAACGGGGCTCGAGCGTATTAAACAGTACTTTTTTCTCCCATTTTTTTTTTTTTAATTAAACGCTTTATTTGCCGTACCGTTGTTCTGAGAAGTACCAGGTAGGCCTTCAATCTTCTTCGCCTCTAAACCAAGAAACCATACGTCAGGGAAATCGAGAATCTCCGATTGTTCAAAGGTAGACATCTTGTCTCCGTAGTTCTTGATGGCGACTGTAGATCACGGCAAAGAAACAAATACAAATAGTGAAATTTAGTTTACAGTATAATCATTCGAGGTGGAATGAATTTGATTTGAATTGTTTATCGCGACAACGCGAATGCTTATCGTTTAACATTGATAAAACTTGGCGAAAATGTTTGATCAAAATCAAAACATTAATCCAACAAAAACTGTTGGTCAAACATCATCCAATATAACATGGGGTGCTGAAGGTTCTAACATTGTTGAAACAACAAAATGTTGTCAGTACAACAATGTTACAATGTTTAGCCCGGGCTTTATGATTGCTGAGAGACGCAGACTCACTTTGTAGCACACTGATCGTAGCTTAGTTGTTTATTTTAGATATTTACAAATTTTGTTGGTGTGGTGCACCGCTAACGACACCTACAGTGGCTGATCCAGGGGGAAGGTCAGGGGGTCCGGACCCCCCCCCCCCCCCATAAATTCTGTGTTTTTTTCAATCAAATCAATCAATCAATCAGTCAATCAATCAATCAATCAATTAACTTTATTTCAGCACGGTAAAACGGCTCAGTAAAACTGTTTTTCGGACATGCCGTGCACTTAAATATAATCTAAGCTAAATAATAACAAAAAAATATATGTATATAGTAGCAAAACTATTATACTATACTAGTGTAAAAAATACTAATAAGATTAATAAAAACACTAACTTACATCATAATATCCTTTATATACACATAAAAATTCTAAAAAAAAACAAGTTACATGACAATAGGATCCAGACAAAACCCAGCAGAAGCAAATAATATGGACTTACTCATGAACAACGAAGCAATAGAGCAAAAAGAATGCACTAAACTTCCTGGAGTATATATTGATGATTAAATGATGAATCCATGCATTGGGATGATCATATCAAATATGTAACTTCAAAAGCATCCAATGGCTTGCGGATGTTATATAAAACATTTATATTTGTTTTTCTTCTACTTGCTTGACATTGAAATTCTTGCATATCACTATTCAACTAGTTGATTTGTTTTATGAAACGCGCGTTGCATTTTGCCACTAAACTAATTTTAAATTCCAGACACATACAAAATAAAATTGTGTTTGGGTACTCTCTTATGGTCTGCTCGCAAAGCAGTACTGCCCGAATGGCGTTAACAGAAATTTACGAGTAGAATTCATGTACACGGTAAGAGCCAAGGAAACTGACGTTAAATCACGATTATAACGTGCAACCGCGACTGGGGAGGGGGGGAGGGGGTGGAGGAGACATTTAGACCTCCCCCACCCCCACAAAAAAAAAAACTAAAATTCCTGGATCCGTCTCTGAGCCACAAGCAGCAATACAGTACGGTCACTTACCGCTAGGTGACATGGGTAGCTTAAGTCCATTGGGGTCTCGACGTCCACGGGTAAAAGTCTCATTTTCGCTGCTTGTTCTGTAAAATACAAGAAGCAAACCGTCAAGATTTACAGTGTGACGCGCCTTACCGTAAGCACCCAATTACAAACTTTCTTACAAGTTTCCATGTTATCACCAGCTAATTCAGTATTCTTATAATCATTTTCGAAACTGCGAATCAAGTGAATAAAGCAATCAAGTGAATAAAATCTTCGTACTTTGTAACTAACTTTACACTCCTGTGATAAACACGAAGCGACAAGATTACATTCCATCGAACTCAACTTTGCGAGGAAGCGTGCTCGTCATTTGAATTCGCGCTCTCTTATTAGCTCTTGTAAAAAAACGTTTGTTGGTGTTCAAAATCAGGCGCGAAGCACTGTAAGCCGAGCCTACCAGGGTTGTGCCTAAATTATACCGTCCAGAAGAACGTCGGACACCTAATTGAGACTTATATAACGTAATGTCGACACTTACAATTTTATTTTCAATAAATGTTTAAGTGTAAATAAAGAAAATCTAAAATCCCCACTCAGTGACCTCAGCTAGCCTTAGGCATACATAGCCTACCGTACCACTGTACCACCTAGCTTCTCGGGGTGCTTAGTCCTAAATTTAACTATATAAACTGCTACCCCTAACCTAAACTGAAAGCTAACCAGTTACTCAGTTATATAAGTCTCAATGAGGTGTCCGACGTCCTTCTGGACGGTATGATTTAGGCTTGACCGCCTACCAGAGAAAATTTCTGCTTTCACAAGACCACAGGACTTATCGGGTTAATTAACAAGGGTAAATGCCATTTCAGTTTTCGCAATTTGAGATCGCGTTTTATGGAATTATCTCGTTAACGTGTCAAGCAATCCAAACGCCTCAATATATTTCTAGAAATTTTATGTAATGTTTGTGAATTTTATTTTTGAGGTTAAGAAGCGCGCGAGAGGAGAAAGAAGGGGGGATTTGTAAAATTTAGAAAAATAAGAAATATTTAAGATTTAATGAAGTTTTGCATGGCTATCAACTGTTTGTTGGTATTTCAAATAAAATTTTATTTCTCTATGCCTTCTTTTAAACTCTTACAATCTCAATAAAATTCAGGTCAAACTCCCCCTTAAAGGCGTCGTGAAAATCGCACGTATATCATCTATTGGAAATCAGCGCTAAAAGTCCGTATTTTTGTCACGAAATATACAACTCATGCGATTTATCGCAAATATTTTGTATGTGTTATGTGCGCCCCCTCCCCTCCCCACCCCTACTAGGGCATGGTTTGCATTTCTAGCGATCGACGGATCGCAAAAGAAAAGTAATCGTTACTTTTCCACGGTAAAATTCATCAGGTTTACCGTGGATAACTAGAGATATAACTGTCACAGGAGCTAGAGTAAAGCGAATAAGGGTAGTTTCTTGGTGTTGCGGATGGTGTGATCGCCAAATGACGTAAAACAAAAGATTCAAGACACTGAACAATACCCACACCACAACACAAAAGCTAACGAACAATGGCTTCCGCAGCACCAAGAAACACCCCGAATAAGCTAGAAACAAAGCAATTATAACTTGAAAAAAAATGCCATGATGTAATTATATTTACATTAGGGCGGCATGTCTCTTGGATCCTTGTTTGCCGTAATCACTCAAGTTAAGATTCTGCGCCTTCAAATGAAAATAAAATGTTAACTTTTATTTGTGTAGGATAGTTTATTTAAAAGGTAGTGCTATATTTGACTGCCGAGCTTTCAAAACGCTTAATACTGTTTATTATGCTGTACAAGGTGGTTCTAACGTTTTAGCCTGTGGATGAAAACCTAGTGTGACCATTCAAATGAAAGCTACTGAGCAGTACTTTCCTGTGGTACTGTTTATTATGCTGTACAAGGTGGTTCTAACTTTTGGGTCTGTTGATGAAATCCTAAAGTATGACCATTCAAATGAAAGCTACTGAGCGGTACTTTCCTGTGGTACTGTTTATTATGCTGTACAAGGTGGTTCTAACTTTTGAGTCTGTGGATGAAATCCTAAAGTGTGACCATTCAAATGAAAGCTACTGAGCAGTACTTTCCTGTGGTGCTGTTTATTATGCTGTGCAAGGTGGTTCTACATGCAACTTTTGGGTCTGTTGATGAAATCCTAAAGTGTGATCATTCAAATGAAAGCTACTGAGCAGTACTTTCCTGTGGTGCTGTTTATTATGCTGTACAAGGTGGTTCTACATGCAACTTTTGGGTCTGTTGATGAAATCCTAAAGTGTGACCATTCAAATGAAAGCTACTGAGCAGTACTGTCCTGTGGTACTGTTTATTATGCTGTACAAGGTGGTTCTAACTTTTGAGTCTGTGGTTGAAATCCTAAAGTGTGATCATTCAAATGAAAGCTACTGAGCAGTACTGTCCTGTGGTACTGTTTATTATGCTGTACAAGGTGGTTCTAACTTTTGAGTCTGTAGATGAAAACCTAAATTGTGACCATTCAAATAAAAGCTAAAGAGCAGTAATTTCCTGTGATGCTGTTTATTATGCCGGCAGCTGCACAAGATGATTATTAATAACACGAGCCAAAACAACACACTAACGATCGGCCAGTGGCGATCGCATCGGTTTCATCTTAAACATTCTACTTCCAATGAGAATGAGTTTCAGTTAATAATAATTACAGAAATAAAGCTCTACTTTTGCCATTATTAGCCGTAAAATGCACCCAAATAGGTACATGTGCAAATGAGAACATTTTGAGACAAAAAAGCAACGAAGCACTACATGAAAACCCCATTGTTAACTCCCCGTTACCTTTAGTGATAACTCCCCCCCTCCCAACTACCCCCCAACCCCCCTCCCCCCCTCCCAACCCCCCTCCCTCCCCCCCCCCCCCTCACCCCACCCCGCCACACACGCACCGGAGTTTGCTCTGCAAGTTTTTTTCGATGTTATTGATTTTAAGTCTCACATTTAAAAGCCGAAGGCACATCTTAATCAATGGGAACCTGACGATAATGCAAAGACGCGCATTAAGACTTGTTATATTCGCTCACTACAACGATAAGAAATTGCTTTTCGCTGCGGATGGTCAGGAAGTTAATGGGTTCCAACATGGCCACAATTTTTTCACCTTCTTTCCTGCCGTTTTGGAAAATTCGGTAAAAACTGATTATGATTATTAGTCCATTAAGTTACATTTACATTACATTCACTATATTATCTGCTAGTTGACACATCATGGCAGGAGATCTTAGCAAGCTTTACTGAGCTTTTCTAAGGGCCGGTTTACACGGTACAACTTTGTCGCATGCGACACGCTTAAAACATGCTTACCACATGCTTACAACACAAATTACTCCGTGTAAATCAACTCAAGTCATGTCGTAAGTATGCCGCAAGCGTGTCGCATGCAAAAAAGTTGTACCGTGTAAATCGGCCCAAAGAAGGAATCACTTCATAATCTCCTATCGGTGTTTTATAGCGACATTGTCTCGGATGAAATATCGTATTTTCATGATTATGACCAGGAGCTTGCTTTAAGCTTGCTTTATTATCTCAGCTGATGCAGAAGTAGGATGATAAAAGCAAAGAAATATGAATTTAAAAGACAAAATAACGACTGAAAATTTCAAAATTCCACAAGAATGCAGACTTTGGTTTCTTGACCACCTGTCACGAAATCGCATTTGATGAACTGTAATCTACCTTCATCGTTGTAATACTACGGGGGGTGACAACTCTAAGAAGGCCTGTTTCGGGAGAAAAACACAATTCTTCCGGGAATCTGAAGATTTTGCCGGGAATCGGGAGACTCGAAAAATTTTCGGGGAAACATGAGATAATGTTGTTAAAATTTCGGGAAGTTTGAAATTTTTGCGTGAATGTCTCCGAAAAAAATCGGGAAGATATTCCAAATTTTCGGGACAACTTTCAGTTCCACACAGTATTGCTCAAACAGCGTTTATTAGAGTTGTCACCCCCCGTTAATCCTGTACTTTTTCACCAAGCTTCGTACGTGTTTTGCTCAAAAGAATCTTTTTCTCCAATTTAGTTATATATTTGGTGGCATTTGGCGATATAAAATGGAAATTAAGTAAACACAATGCCGCTACTTCGGCGGGACAGTATCTTGCATGAGCAAATGAACTAAGTCAAATATTTAGTACAGTTTTGGCTAAAAAGAGCGAAATCTTTGTAAACATTAACTTGAAATTTTTAAAAAATATTTTTCTTCGCCGGTTATTCAGCGTACAAACACCATAGCTTGTGCCATCTCGCCCCATTGAAAATGACCGGCGGCGAATTCGCGAAATCGCCCTTTTACGCAGACATCAGAAAACATCCATGCAAAAACTCACCCGTGTACCGAAAGCATTCAAATTTTAATCCTTTCAATCGTGGAAATTAAACTCAGCTCATGAGCTATGGTTTTAACTTTAGGATCTGTGGATAAAATCCTACGGTTTCATGGTACTTTTATTTAGTGTGATAGTATCGTTTGTTTCTCTACCGAAAAAAGGGACGAAAAAAATATGAAATAAAGAAACATCAGGGAGGTTCTGAGAAATTCGTTTTTACGCAACCGTTTCATAGCCTTCGACAATTATCGCATGTAATTACTGTCATAACGTCTTCGATTAATGCTGTAAGAAACTTTCAAATATAAACGAATTACAAAGTGTGGAAGCATAACCTCAAAACAAAACATGTTTTCTGAAAAATAATCTCCGCCTGATCTCAGGTTATTTAAAACACAATTAATCGAGACATGGATGGATTTGTATGTTTCAAACGAAATAACGTTTGATATAATTTTAAAGAATATTTTCCCGAAATCGTGAAATTTTCCGTCTTTTGAAAGCCCACTAGACGTAAATTGTTTTACAAGAATAAAATATACCTTCGGCCGATATCTTCACTACACGATCGAATATCGATAGCCGACCAGTCTATATCGAAAAAAGAACAAGGTTAAAGGTTTAACTTTCGAGAATTGCTCTACAACTTTAACATTCAGATATACAACACTATTAGCAAAAAATAAGCTTATTCTTTTGGGTGTATAATTAACCAAAAACCGAAAACAAATTGTACTAACCGCAGAGGAAGTTCCTAACCGAATATTCTTCGCGCTAAAATAGATATAATTCATGAAAGGCGCAAAGATGCTGAATTTGGACACACTTCTGTTTGAAAAGAAAAAAAAAAATAATCGAATCGAATCAGGCATAAAAGCTTCATCAAGCAAAACCGACAACTTACTTTTGCAATCCAAATATTTGCTAATTACTTACTGCGTCAAACACTATTTATGCGCTTGAAAAACAATATTTATGGCTTCATTCACTTCAAACACGGCCACCAAAAAATATACAAATATAGTACGCTATGAGATTACAGCCAATTTAGACTTGGAAAATAAAACTGACAAAATACAGCTTATATGCTACACTTCGTGTTGTTTTAGCCGTACATAACAAATATTCATCGGATAATAAAACATTTGGAAAAATCTCAAACCTTTTTCCGTTGCGTAGAATGCAGAGAGCCAGCCAGGCCGGCGAAAACCCGAATTTTCATGTTTCCTCGCGTGAGCGAACTTGTATTTTGAATCGATATCCCGGTCTTTTGGGTCGGTTTCTGTCCTTGCTTCACCATACTTCAGCGTTATGGATCCTGTCCGTTTCAATCTTCAAGACAATTCCGCTTCACTGGTGTCACAAAATTGTCTCGATGTGTTGAACGCAAAGCTTATCTGCAAATCTTGCTGCTGGCTCAGAGCTATATCAAATAGTGATCCGTTCTCGCGATGAGACGTTCTTTGCAGGAATGGGAATAAATAATTTTGTTCCTGAACACAATCGAAACTCAGCTTGAGTCGCAATGATCAGTAGAAAACGAGAAAGAAAAATAATAATTTGCGAGAAAACAACTCCAAATACATCTGCCCTTAAAAGAAAAACACGTTGCCAAGCAATAAGGCTTACAAAGTGGTTGGAAGTTATAAATTATTCAATTCACGGAGGAGCTAATGGAACAAGCGAAGCAATTCCCACCTGTCAAAAACTGTGGAAGCCCTATCAAACGCGTAGGCCCGGAAACCTACTTACCGTATTTTCTCGATTAAACGCCGGACCCCGAATAAACGCCGGTTATAGAATAGAGGAAGTTGTAAGTAAGCTCCTCAAACGTTTATTTGTGGTACGGCTGCTAAGAAAAACCAATAATAGCCCTTTCTTCAAAAATGGCGGGCGAGAAAAAACTGATTCAAAGAAACGCCGGGTCCACTAGGCCAAGTTTGAAATAAACGCCGGGGTCGTTTAATTGAGAAAAAACGTTAAATGTAATGCGTCGAACAAACGCCAACGCAGTGTTGACAAAAGCCATTTAAACCCGGGTGAAACGTGATTAAAGGTGACGTTACACGGGACGATTCGCAACAACGATTTTTAGCGCAACAAAATTACCGACAGGTTTGTTACACGAAACAACTTGAGCAAAATTCGTGTTTTTACGTTGCAAGATTCTTGAAGCTGAATCAAAAACTCGCAACGCAAAAACCTGCGAAGAAAATCGTCCGTGCACCCATGTTGAGCTATGTTGCGCTAAAAATCGTCGTTGCGAAACGTCCCGTGTAACATCACCTTAAAACCTCTAAAAAATAAACGTAAAAAATGGTTTACAATTCGCTCATCTTTAACGCTCGCGTCACCTTCGCCAAAAATAAAACAAAAAACTGTTTATTCTAGAACATTGAATGTGGTTATAATTACCGGGTCAGCTGCAAACACAGTTTTACGCAACATGCTCTCATATAATAGCACATTAGAGTGAATGTCGCCACATATGTAAAGGTCCATCGATGTCGCGGACACAGCTCAAAATTCAATTTCGCTCATACTTTGTATATTTAGTAAGACTAAGTACTGCACATATGAAAGTGAGGTTTATTTACTGAAATATTATTTCGTTTAAGACCGAGAAATTAATATTAAACCGTTAAAGGCATTTTTCGTCAACAAAGCTTCCAAAATTGTCAACATTCACGACTTTGCCGAGTCGGTTAATCGCAATTTTTGAAGCAATTTTGCACAAATCCAAATCGTTTTATGTCTTATTAGTTCAACGCGTGTAGAGACAGTTCAATAACTCCGTTTTCAACTTTTTCCTGATTTTTTTAACAAGTGTACCCGCGGCTTCCCTGAAAAGTGCTCTTCGGTACCTCTAATAAACAAACCAAAAATGCCCGCGGTACGTATCAAATCTCACCAGAAAACCTCATGAGCCACGTTAACGGATAGTTTTCAATTTTTGCCGTTTCATTTCTTTGGGATCTTTTTTACTTTTCCAACAAAGCAATACTTAAGTGAGCATATTTTTGCTATCCGCCATTTTGAAATTTGCATCAAGTCAGACAGTTGAACTGCAAGATTCTGTTGAACTGTTATGCTACGCAGCCGTCAGTGGTATACTTTTGCTCTGACTATCACACGTAAATCGCCTTTGTGTTTTTTATATATATATATATATATATATATATATATATATATATATATATATATATATATATATATATATATAAATACAATCAGTAAAAAGATAAAGTCTAGTGTGAAGGGCAAAGGTCATTGCAAACATCAAATAGCTTTGCTGTGACTAACCTCACTCAACAATAGAAGAAATCCCCTTGGCTGCCGTTGATTTGAATCCGCACTGTCTGAGTTGATTGCTTTTTTTCCCTTTACATTATCCATTAAACGCTTTTGTCTTAGCGACCAAAACTTTGTCTTATGTTTCGGCCTTGAATATAAATGATGTTTACCTTGAGCATTTCACCAACACAGTAACGTCTGTCACGCAATACAGAGCACAAATGAAGGTCATATAGGTTGTGTTTAAAAGTGACATCTGTTTTCACTGTGAAATTTAACCCGAAATTTAAGCCGCTTAAACTCAGAAGATTCAAATTACAAAAGCGCGCAACTTTCAAAAATGGTGAGAGATGAAGCGCTTTTAATGACTTCTCTTCTATTGATTCTCGCTATATTTATGCAAAGGAGATGGGGTTTCTTAGGGAGGATGCGGTCAATGTCGGCGGGTACTTGTAGAGGGAGATGCATGTGGCATAAATTGCAGTGGAACTACTGGTGATGGGCAGTAACCCCGGGCAGTAATGCGGTAACTGGTTCACGTCGGTACCGTGAAATAGATGCCGGGAATAGATGGAGTCCTGGCCGAGGAACTGGGGAATCTAACGGGGTCAGAGGAATTGTAAATCGAAATAAACATCTGCCATGTTAAAAGTTCTGTTTCGCAAACTGAATAAATATTCAACAAAATAAAATGAAACCGTGAATAAACTAAATAAACAAACTGAACCACTGAACCACGAAGCGAGCGTCTGGCAAATAATATTGTTTGGCAGGCGTCTGTCACTACGCGCAAAGCGATTGGCTGGGGTATTTATCAGGACTAGTTATAACATCTCGCGAGGTAGTATAACTCTGCATGAATTTACGGTCATAATAGACCATTATCACGCTAGCATGGCATGAAAATATATTTAATTTAATGGTGAAAAGAGTCCAGTATCAAATTCAGCAATATTAGTAAAAGTGTAAAGTTTCGTAAAGATTGCTCGTACACTGACGAAGATATGAACTTTTGAAACTTAGTACTCTGGCCTAATTTACGAAGATATGAACTTTTGAAACTTAGTACTCTGGCCTAATTTTTACAAAGAAATGTATGGGAAAAACACGAAAACGAGGCTGGACGGGCGATGTATGCCCGTCCACCATACATTTCTTTGTAATAATGCTCAGTTTCAAAATTTCATATCTTCGTCAGTTTGCTAGCAATCTTTACAAAACGATAAAATTAAAATTAAAAGACTTGAGGTCTATTTTTCACTTACGCGAGACCGCCATAAACAATACGAAATTTCGTTCCTTCGTACAAGCAAATTTGAATCGATCCGAACCCAACGGTTTTTAAACAAGCGAATATTAAAACAAACTAACCCCGTCTTGTTTACTACGATACAATATTGTATCAATATAAAAAGTATCAAGGAAATCGAAAATTGAGCCGTGTCCGCGATTTTGATGGTCATTTTGACATTCACTCATAATCACGAACTTCTTAAACTTCAAAAGGAAAAAAAAAACAGAGAGAATAAGATTACAAAAAAAAAAGGTTAGGTCACACACAAACAAATTGCATCTCGTATACACTCTTTTTTATATGACAAAGTCTAATTTTTGGGCTGAGGCTAAACATAAGCCGCAACTGGGCGTAGTTTTTAAGCGATTTGAGCCGCCTGAAAACGTTGTTGGCACGTTCTTAGGATAAATGGTACAGCATTTCAGTATATCGTAGTTCTGAATAAGAAGTAAGAAATATAGGCGAATTAAGTTCTCCAAATTTGCCATGATTGCTTTTATAAACCAATGGGCAAAAGACTTGCATTCGTACGCGTTTTTTAGTTAGTACTTTCTTGGCACGTTTTTAAAATTCCGGCCAATCTAGTAAGCCGTAAGCCTCAAGGTTCTTCTAAAAACAGATTCTTACATTAAAAAAAGGAGCGTTCCTCGTCACTGCAAGCCGATGTAACCATTTTTTCATGGTCGCAGAATTAAGAAATCGGGAAATCAGGTCTATGCTGAAGGAACAATGTCCTGGCTGATAAATCGTATTTTCACGAGTAAGGTCAGTTCATATTTCTTTGCTTAAATCATCACTATTGGCGATTGTTTCTTCCTATTTGAAGATAATCAAAGTAAGTTTAATGTAAGCTCATGGTCATCGTACGCATAAAAACTTCAGTAACAAACAACGAACGTTGACCTTGAAAGTTCGTGTACTGGGCTGTCAAACTGAAAAGGCTGCTGGAGGCTAACTTGAAAACTTTGTGGTTAATGTAGTCTCCAGGCTAAAATATTAATTTATATTTTGTTAGTTCTACTGCCTGTGCTTTTCCTGTTTTAGTGAAATAAAGTTGAATTGAATTGAATCAAACTTCAACTCTTTCACTCCTAGAGTCAGTTATGGAGACAGGTAGTGTAGTTCTAACTTTTGAGTCTGTGGACGAAATCCTATGGTGTGACCATTCAAATGAAACCTCTTCAGCAGTACTTTTGCATGGTACCATTTGTTCTAACTTTTGAGTCTGTGGATGAAATCCTATGGTGTGACCATTCAAATGAAACCTCTTCAGCAGTACTTTTGCATGGTACCATTTGTTCTAACTTTTGAGTCTGTGGACGAAATCCTATGGTGTGACCATTCAAATGAAACCTCTTCAGCAGTACTTTTGCATGGTACCATTTGTTCTAACTTTTGAGTCTGTTGATGAAATCCTATGGTGTGACCATTCAAATGAAACCTCTTCAGCAGTACTTTTGCATGGTACCATTTGTTCTAACTTTTAAGTCTGTGGATGAAATCCTATGGTGTGACCATTCAAATGAAACCTCTTCGCCAGTAGTTTCGCATGGTTTTGATAATGTTGACGAAAAGCTAGTCAACATAAGAAAAGCAGGATTTACGTAGGAAACTCGGCAGGAATGTTTGTATCAAAACAAAGTGAACTCCAGCCTCATTTTAACACAAAGACCGGAGCCCGGTTGATCGAAAGCCGATAAGCGATAATCTCGGATTAAAAGTTAACCGAGGATTCATTCATTCCTCTGTTTAAAAATGATTTTAAGAGGTCATTTATAGCTAGTAGTGAAGACAAGTTAAAGTCGAAACTGAAGGGCAGAAAACTTTGGAAAATTTTCAATTGTTGAGTTGTTTAACTGGATTCAAAATTGATGACCCGGCCCGAGTCATTAAGCACACAACTATAAAATGGGTTAGTACAGTATTGCAGTAATTTTCTGACTTCTCTTACCTGTTTACTTGAGCTCTTGAGAATATTTTGTTGATTCAGCAGCTGGGGTAGTTGATCTGAGAATTTCTGCAAGATGAAAATTGGAAACGAAAAATACTTAAAGTTTTATTCTTTTGGCAGAAAGTACTAAGGAGCCATTGTAAGAGGAATTTCTCCCCGGATGATTTTTTTTTTCGGAACGAGTTTTATGGTGAAGGACTTTCCTTTTTTTTAGAAGGGGAGACAACGACTTCGAATATCTTCGCTAAATGGCGTCGGAATGGCGTCGGAATGGCTTCAAATTCGGTACAAGGCACAAGTAAGCGACACATTTGAGGTAGGTAAACTTTATCTCAAAATAGATAGTTATTTACCCAATTTTAGAGAATCCGTGATTTTCACATACATTTCTCTATATACACAAGCTGTCGCATACACCACGTATGTGGAGTCGGCCGCCCGAAGGGCTCTCAAAAACACATCAAAAAGACGAATTTTGAGCTTGGGAAGCCTGTGGATAAACATTATATCTTTCTCACTGTGTTTCATATTGCGGAAATATCACAATCTCGCACTTCAAATTAATTCCAAACCTTCAACTTATTCCTTCGCACATTCTTGGTTTGGACATGACGTCATTAAAAATAAAATTCTAAACTATACATCCTACAAAGCTGTTTCTAACATGGTACACTGTAAGTGGGTACCAGTGTTACAATCCTTCACAAAGTTTCAGGATGCTTTGCTTCCGATTTGTAAAAGTTTTAAATGTGTCACGCAATTCGTCACGCTATTTCCGATAAACCGTGAAAATACACAAAATTGAGCCACTTGAAAGTTATTTTTTGCAATATAGATGCTCATAAGCCGATTTAATGCAACTTATAGTGAATCCAATCTTTTGTGATTAGATTTTCTGCGTAATTAAGAATTTTTGACCGCCATGTTGGTGTACACCATGGCCGCTCCATACATTTTTACTTGAAATGTGTAATTCTCGTTCGCCTATAACTCTTGAACGAAATGCTTTTGCACTTAAAATTTGGTCCAGATGTGTAGTTTTAAACTCTCTACCATTTTTCAATGCTTCTGAATTTTGATATGGCAGTGGTATATGACGTAAGTGCAAACCAAGAATAAGGAAGTCAATTTAAGAGAAAATGTATGGTCGTTCCGCCGAGGTCTCCCTAACAACGAGGTGTCCGTAGTAGAGTGGAGATGGACTGAACTACAGTCAGAAATTCTGTCCGCTATCAGGGATGGAGAGGGAAAGAAACCCCACTTCCCACTCCCCTTCCAACGTGAGCATACCTTGAACGCCTCTAAAAAAGCGATTGAAACGCGTTAAGTAGAAATGCGTTAAAGCAAGTGCGTGCGCTTCAAAACTCGCTTGCAGTAAAGCTCATTCAGTAGTATGTATGACCTTGTTGCTATAATGCTCATGTATAATCACGGTCAATTAAGAACTTGAGTGTTTACCTTTCCCTCTTTCACGCTATGGTCATCTCCCTGTGAAATACAAAGACAAAACTAACTAACAGTACATCACGCTGCCTTTTTACCGCTTTTTACACGCTGCCTTTTTACCGCTTCTAATTCTAACAAGAAGCTGTACACAGCTTGAACTCGTGGCGTCTTTAACCCATTGCAGTATTGATTCCCGAGTGTTTTGAGTGCTTTTACGAAGAAACATAAAATTATGTCTACAAAATAAGACTACATTACATTCACTACATTCAGTAGCCGACACTTGAAACCTTGATTAAGCAATTAAGTTAAGTCTTAAATCCCAAAGCAATAAGCGGCGAACACAACAGCAAACATTCCTATCCATTCATGAACGCTTTACATTATCTTGAAAACTTGTACGCTGTAATTCTTCCTTCAGCTTCTCAAGTCAACACACGGAGCTCGCCCTTGATTTCAAGATTCCGCTCCCCCCCCCCCCCCCCCCGTGGGGGGTACTCCCTTATATACGCTATATAGGCATGTGCCGCCCGATAGGGTAGGGTTTTTGAGGTGCTCAGTCCTTAAATAGGGTATCCTTTTTGGTATTTTTGGTATTGTGGTCCTCAGATATTCCTTAGATAGGGTCACTAAATTGCAGTATCCACCCCAACGAAAAAGATATGGTCTGTTAAACTGGGCCTTAAAAAGGGTATCAAATCTCGATTTTCTACCTTAAACAGGGTCAGGGTTTGAGAACCTTGGCGGCACACATCTATCCTTAATTGTCGGGGAACCCCCCCCCCCGGATTCCGCCATCTTGAAATCACGAGCGAGCTCAGTGCAGTGAGATCGCGAGGTCACGTGTCAACCAATCCAGTGAACTAAAAGATGCGTGCACAGATTTGTATGCACTAATGTGACACAAATAAAAAAAATCAGAGCCGAAAACATAACTCGTCGGCCACGCCACGAACAACAAGAAGTGGAAGTCAAGTCAAAAAAGTTTTCACGGCTCAAGAGACCCACAGCTGCTTGAGCTTAACCCTGTTGCCGTAGCATTAAGCGACTGAGGACTGGAGAACCATAGACTACGAGTAGTCCCTCCTTTTTCCTCAGGGATAGTAGAGCGAGCGAAACGCGAGCGCGCGTGAAAATCACTCCACGCGGGAAAGGTGTCGCTGCGCGTCTCGCCTTTCTCGCGTGTGGTGATTTTCACGCGCGCTCGCATTTCGCTCGCTCTACTATCCCTGAGGAAAAAGGAGGGACTACTCGTAGTCTAGGAGAACCATAAACACTCCATTTAGCCCTTCCTTTCTCTTAACCCACCTCTCTAATAATATAATAAAGTACAATCGGAGATTGTAATAAGCACGATTATCACATGACCCAAACGGCCCTGCAAGCCTTTTCTTTGCAAAACCATTGATGAAAGTCCCGTATGATGGCTGTACGCATTTGCGCGAGCAGGGCCGGAAAAGCCGTACGGCCCTACTACAAAAGCGTACGGCCTCACGAGTTAAAATTTCAAGCAATTTTGTCTCCAAATTGGTCATATGATAAAATACTTGTTGACTAAGTTAGGTCGGGCTGGATGGGAAAAAATTTGGCTCTCGGTCATGGCGCAAGGGCCTTTTGACCTCGAGCCAAATATTTTCCCATCCGGCCCTCCCACTTAGTCAATAAGTACATACAATTGTATTTGTACCCTTCACATTCTCATTGCAACGAATTACCACCTTATTACCCACCATCTGCTCCCGTACGGCCTCGTGGCTCAAGCGGTAGAGCAACGGAAGATCTAATCCGGAGGTCGTGGGTTCGAATCCCACCGAGGTCAAAGATTTTTATCTTTCGTGTGGTCCCTCATTTCCTTTCTGGGGCTAACGCTCAATACAGGGAAATTTATGGGTTGATCTTAGCACTATAATTTACACACACAGTTAATTCTCTGATTCCTTGTTCGTAGATGAAATAAGTACGGTCGAACCTCTCTACAACGGTCACCTTCGGATAGACCTTTCTGGCCGTTGTAGAGAGGTGGCCGTTATGGGGAGGTTATCAATTAGAGCATTTGAGTGAGTGAATGAGAAGGCGGGACAAGAAAACATGGCTGTTGTAGAGAGGTGGCCGTTATGGGGAGGTTATCAATTAAAGGATTTGAGTGAGTGAACGAGAAGTCGGGAGAAGAAAACATGGCTGTTGTAGAGAGGTGGCCGTTATGGGGAGGTTATCAATTAAACGATTTGAGTGAGTGAACGAGAAGTCGGGAGAAGAAAACATGGCTGTTTTAGAGAGGTGGCCGTTATGGGGAGGTTATCAATTAGAGGATTTGAGTGAGTGAATAAGAAGTCAGGACAAGAAAACATGGCCGTTGTAGAGAGGTGGCTGTTATGGGGAGGTTATCAATTAGCGCATTTGAGTGAGTGAATAAGAAGTCAGGACAAGAAAACATGGCTGTTGTAGAGAGGTGGCCGTTATGGGGAGGTTATCAATTAGAGGATTTGAGTGAGTGAATGAGAAGTCGGGACAAGAAAACATGTCCGTTGTAGGGAGGTGGCCGTTATGGGGAGGTTATATATTAGAGCATTTGAGTGAGTGAACGAGAAGTCAGGACAAGAAAACATGGCCGTTGTAGAGAGGTGGCCGTTATGGGGAGGTTATCAATTAGAGGATTTGAGTGAGTGAATGAGAAGTCGGGACAAGAAAACATGGCCGTTGTAGAGAGGTGGCTGTTAGTAGAGGTTCTACTGTTTCAACTAAGCAAAAAAGTTAGCTTGATAAAATAACATACAGTGTGAAAAACGTTGCTGTAGTTTACCTGGCCATGGTGTCTGTCACGACCAAGCTGAGGTAACGTTCCAGGAAGAATGCTTGTCACTCTCTGCAAAATGCCCAAAACAAATAGCACCCAACGGGTTCGCGAGTCTGTTCAAAAAAGACCCTTGTGTCTACTGGGCATATGCGTGTAGACATTAATTTTATAGAGGGTGTTAACCTTTGCTTTTGTAAACCTGATTACGTGTATTTTTAGAAATTAAAATTATTATTTTAAGGTCTTAGATTAATACTTTGTTATTAGTTCCGTACTTATATTAATTCTTATGTACATAGTTTAATAATTAGCATATATTAGTTTGTAGTATATATGACCCCACAAGCTTTTTAGCTTTAATTCTTATTGTGTTAAAATAAAGGTTTTATGTTTTTTTTTTTTATGCTTATGTTATGAGGCTAATTGCAGACCAGAAGTTTGTTTACAGAAAGCTGTTGACAACAGAACCATAAACAGCAGGACCAGGTTGTTCAAAGCGTGGTTAAGCTAACCTAGGGTTAGCATCAATTTTGATTCCAGTTAAATAATTAATCAATGGAGATTTTTGCCCTTTAGTTTCATCTCTGTCTTGTCTTTCCTTCCTTTGAAAACACTTCTAACAAGAGAAATTCAATCCTCGGTTAAATTTTAATCCTGGCCGTGTTAGCGTTAATGGCTTCCAAACAACCGGGTCCAGAATGAAAGCTTTAACAATGATGCAATCGCCAGGCAACCAGAAACAGATCACTTAACAATGAAAGTTTAACGATGATACAACCGAAATCAAGCAAAGACCTTTCCACACTATTTACATGTACAGACTAAATTCTACAAAAGCTGACATTTCGAACTGAAACAAATAAAATAAAGATCACATACCTGTTGGCCAGCTCGTACCATGGGTTTTCCTTCAGTGTACTTTAAAATAAGTTCATTCTTGCTGAAAGAAAAGAGAATATAATAAAAATTATACCATTTTAGAAGGGAAGTACATTTTTGCATCACATGTTTTTTTGCCTTTTTTGGTGCTGTCAAAACCATGCTCAACAATACCTTTACATACAACTGTACATACATACATCACCACATCCCCAAAGGGGATTTTCAGAGGTATTAATGATTAAATATTAAACACAAATAAAATAATTGATTTGTCACATCTATCCAGCAACGTAGACCTCAGTGTTTGCTCTCTCTAGAGCTATATTATTTATATATAGATGGTTTTCACGGCAGCCATATTGGTGGACAGAACAATAATTTTTAACGTGCATATCGCATTTACATTCCTGGAACAATGCAAGCTAGTCCAATATCTTGAAGTTCTAAGTGGCTGATTACATGGCGAACTTCAGCCCGGCTGACCGGGCTGAAATTTCGTTGTGATTACATGACAAATTTCAGCCCGAGCTGAGATTTCAGTCCGGGCGCCAAGTTTGAAATAGCGCGGGAAGATTGATAACAAGAATTAAAATGGCATCACTGGGCATGCCCAAATTCACTTGTCAGCCCGGGTTGAAATTCTGATGCGATTACATGGCAAATTTCAGCCCGTTTGGCCAGGCTGAAAATTCCAGCCCGGTTCCAGAAACCGGTTTTCAGCCCGGGCTGAAACTTTGTTCTCGTAATCGCTAACTTCATTTTAAGAGGATTTATTTCGGAAGCCGGGCTGAAATTCGCCATGTAATCAGCCTCTAAATAAGCCCCTCCTCTCTATATTAATTAAGCCCTCCTAATAGCCCTGGGAGCTCGATAGAACTTTATGGTAAGCCTGTTTTGGTCCCAGCTTGTATAATAAATTATTAATTACCTCAAATAACCACTGCTGAAAGTGCTGTTTGAGTGAGAGTTTCCTCCGCGGTGAGTACCTTGATCAGGACTCTGAAAACCACAAAACACAACAAAAATCAAAAATACTTGTCACATGTACCCAAGAAAAAAAAACAAGACAGTGGGAAAGTTAAATAAGACATTGGCTGGGATATGTCAATTTCACTAATAAAAGTTATTTTACTACACTAGAACAAAAAAATTATTCCAGTGTAATTTACTGTATTTATATGGGAAATTTGATTCTGAGTTTTGTTCTTGCTGAGGATGCTATTTAAATTATGCGGAATTACATGCTTTTCCCCTCCTATTATTAGAAGTGAAACCATGCATTTGGTGGCTTGATAATGTTGTGTCTGCGGATGAAATGTAAATGAGTGTACAATGTACAGCTGTACACTGTGATGATATGTCAAAATAATTATTGCCAACTGAGTAGATATACAAATATAATGTCAATGTATTCCTGTGGTGCTGTTTATAACATGAACTTGTATATGCAATATGGTGACTCAAACTTTGAAGTCTACATGTATACACATGTGCATGTGGATGAAAATTCTTTTAAGTCTGATCTGACAATAATTTATTATAATGAATGATTTTCTGCTAAATTTAACAGACACTACACTGTCTAATGTACATGTACATGCATGTATATCTTCAAGCTCTAATACATGTGCAGCGTAGCACTGTACATATCATAGCCTTTAAAAGTGATTCTTATAACAAATTTCTGTTAGTATTGATCTAGCTCTAGATCTAGCTGTAGAATGATAAAACTGAAAGTTGTTGATCACCGTATACGTGTACGCTTAATAGCTATGCTAAATGTTTATAATATAGATGGATGCTGCCACTGCTACATACAGTAATTTCAATTTTGTACAAGAGATTCAGAATCAAATTCAATACCTACATGTACTGTGTTACTACATGTACTTCTCTCTTCTGGAGAGTTATGAAGAGCTTTTCGTTTATGCATTACAGCAGATCCCATTATATTAACCAATACTTCCCTGGTTTTAAGTCCTGACACAAAAATATATTTCACAATCTCTTGTGCAATTTGGCAAATGAAACCTGATCATGATCCCTACATTTATGACTTATTTATTCAAACACACTGTACCTTATAAAAAATTGATAACTTTGGTATTAATTTTGTTAATGAAAATTTCACATTAAAACAAAATTTGTGTCAGTCACTGTCTTTCAATGCTTAAATTAAAATATTGTCAAACAGCACAGGTACAGTAATGGTATTGAAAATAATAAAAAATCCAGGCTCCTATTCATATGATTGTAACTAATAATGTAAAATTAAAAGAAATTTTGTGCTAAAGTGTAAGAGCGTTAACAAGCAAACAATTTTTCTATGACATCAGCCGTGTGTGCATCAATACAACAAAGGTTTAAAAATGCAATTTCATTGAGGATGCATGACTTTCGGCCTTATTTTCAAATTAAAAGCATTTAACATAATGACAAATGTGTAAACAAAGAGATCAAATATTTGTAGTAACTTAGTACATGTACTAGCAGACCAATATATTTGTTGTTTGTTAAGTTTGTTGTTTTTTTAGTGTAAACATAAACTTCTTTAAAACATGCCACGAATGGGCTGAGTATTATTAATTACACTGTAAAAGTGCATGTGGTAAATTAACTTTAAAGCAATAATAATTCTTTTCACGCCAAACTTTATTAAAGTTCGGCCGTACA
The DNA here is from genome assembly GCA_022457155.1 of Cladopsammia gracilis. Lineage (NCBI taxonomy): Eukaryota > Metazoa > Cnidaria > Anthozoa > Scleractinia > Dendrophylliidae > Cladopsammia > Cladopsammia gracilis. The sequence goes on along the minus strand of JAJGOT010000658.1, from coordinate 274,126 downwards.
CTGGATTACAGTGTAAGGTCGAAACATCGATTACTATCTCAATTCGTGACTTCATTTTTCATAACTTGTGACGTAACCGGGCGAAAGTGACCATGGCACTCGGATGCAGACAATGTACATGTGGAAGGTTAAATTAGCAAACAACAATAATGTTGAACCATCTTCGACCAAAATAATTGTTGGCTTCATAATATTTTTTACTAAATTTAAGCTTACTCAATTGTTAACACCTGTGTTTTCAGCAAGCGGTGTGACCATGGGAGATAGTTAATTAGGTTTTCATGCTGTCACAAAACGCCGATTTCATTTCGTGTCGTTTTACATTGTTTATACGTACGGCAAATAAAAGGCTTGACAATCTTGTCTTCGTAGACTTATGATGTTATCACCAAAAAGTTATTCAAACGTTCAAAATGTGGAAAAGGTTGCACTGATTCGGTGATCCATCTCTACCCTGCATCGCACAAATAAAACGCAAAATGGTTGTTGGGCCATTCCATTTTTTTTCCACACCCCCCTATAGATGAGGTCAGTCAAAATTAACCCCCTAAGAAAAAAAGATCAAAGTGCCGACACGTTACCCCCCTTCAGAAATAACCCAATTTTTCTTTTCCCCTCAGAAAAAAGGCCATTTTTCTTCAACACCCCTCAGAAATATTTAAAAGATCAAAGGCGCCGACTCGGCCACCCCCCTCAGAAATGACTTTCGAAGCCCCCTCAGAAAATCTCATCTATAGGGGGGGTGTGGATATAAAATGGAATGGCCCGTTTAAGCTTAATCTTAAGTTAAGCTTATATACACTGTGATACACTTCATCAATGAGCTAACCTGCGTGATGTTCAAGGATTTCTTCGATCTCGTTTGCTTTAAGAAGGGTAGCAAATGTTGTTTCCTGTCCTTTGAGCGTTCTTCTTTCCCCATTGTTAGTCTAAATGAAAAAAGACGCTAGGATTTAAGCCAAAACTTTCAGGCAAACGCTTGGACATTTCAATAAACTCGCCGCTAAAAGCTTGCTGCGAGTATTGTGTAAACAACAGCTACAAAACTAAAATATTTACTCAATAAAAGGGTTGGATTCAATCAAACACAGCAATCCATTCAATGATTTACAAATTTAGCTTACTTTCTATCCGAAGGCAGTCCGCTCATTCTTCGTTCAAGTCCACGACATATTTGCTTCTAAACACTCAAACGCTATTGAAAACGGACAAAAGCAATTAAAGTTATCACTCATAAGCTGCTTGCAGAGGCGATGAAAAGCATTTTAGAATCCCATTCCATGCTCTTGTGGCTGTCTATGAGCAAAACATCACCAGTATGAAAGATTTGCTTACAGGATTTACGTTCAAGTGTAGCTTTCCGAAGTGGCTTTTCAACGGCGTGTGAAATCGCGCGCGCGCTCGACACCTGAGTTGTCAAATATCACCATGGAAACTAGCCAATGAAGAGACATATTGGTTACTTCATTTACGCATCATGACACTTCTTTCATTAAAAACTGATTGTTTCGTAAAAGTTTACACAAGTTCTGTAAATATTTAAGCAGATATTAACGCCAACTAAAAACAAACAAAGCCCTCTCGCGGCACGCTCTCGTGTAGTTGTAGTCAGCCAAAGTTCGCCTCGAGTCGTCGGAAGAGCGAGACATCAGGCAGAAGCTTCAAAATCACAAATGAATGATAACTGTTTTTGCTTTGCCATTTAAACAAATTAATTTATAACGCAGTATTCAAATTGGCGAGCTTTTCAAGGAGAACATTTTTTAATTTGCAGGAAAAATGGCTTTTTTATTGTTCTTCTCAATATCAATTAAAAACTTTTAAAAAGATGGTTGAGCACGCGAGCAAAATGTAACAGGGTTGAGGGGAAGGGGTAAAAATGAGCTTTGGAAGTGGAAATTTCTACAACAAGGTTCGCTGCTCCTCTAGCCCCACTATCTTAACATCTGTAACAGGGTAGCTGAAATATCGTGTTTTCATCATTATGGCCAGCAGTTTGCTATAAGTTTGCTTCATTGTCTTACGGAAAAGAAAAAATCGCCAAGCGATGAACGCAAAGAAATATAAATTAAAAGACAAAATAACGACCCAACAAATCAACTGATTCCACCAGAATGGAAACTTCGATTTCTTGACTGCCTGTCACTAAATCAAAATTAATGAACTGTAATCCACTTTCATCCTTGTAATCCTGCACTTGTTCTCCAAACTGCTGCTTCTGTTTTGCTTTATAGAATATTTTTATTCGATTAAGTTAGGCGATTTTTCGATAATTTAGTTAGGCGATATTTCGATAATTTAGTTACGCGATATTTCGATAATTTAGTTAGGCGATATTTCGATAATTTAGTTAGGCGATATTGTGATAATTTAGTTAGGCGATATTTCGATAATTTAGTTAGGCGATATTTCGATAATTTAGTTAGGCGATATTTCGATAATTTAGTTAGGCGATATTTCGATAACTTCTGTAAAAATGCTAGGACCACTTGAACAAACAGTAGCAAAATATAGCTGGATCTTTGTGCAGATCAGGATCAGCAATGAACTAAATAAAAAAACTTTAACATGCAAGGCTGATCAGACAGCAAATTCGTTCGATTTCTTTTAATAAGATTTGCCCGATATTTCGGTTAGACAAAACTAACCTTCATCAGGGGCTAGGAAAGCTAAGAGCTAAGTTTTGATATTTCGATAATTTAGTTAAGCGATATTTCGATAATTTAGTTAAGCGATATTTCGATAATTTAGTTAGGCGATATTTCGATAACTTATATAGTTAGGCGATATTTCGGAGGTCCCGGGTTCAAGTCCCGCTCTGACCACTTGCTGGAGTTGTTTCACGGCAGACCCGAGTTCAACTCCTCGACCACGCTTGTAAAATAGCCAACTGGTTTGCCTCCTGCCAGTTGGGATTTTTTAAAAAAAAATGTTATGTTCTATTTGAATATTTGTTTCTTTATTTAGTGTCCCCAATTAGTGCTCGCGCGCTAAATACCTTGACACTTAAATAAAGTGATTATTATTATTTATTATTATTTAGTAAGGTGATATTTCGATAATTCAGTTAAGGTTACAGTGTACCTTCGTGGGTGTCTCCAGTATAACAGCTCTAGCGTCTTAAGATTGCACTTAATATACCTAAAGTGGAGCAAAAAACAGCAAACTGATCCTTACGGCAGAAAAACAGAAGCAGAAGCAGAAGCAAATAAAATAAAATAAAAGTGGAATATAATAGTGCCCAATATTTCGCTTTGCAAAACAAAGCTTCTTCAGGGGCTAGCACTATAAATGATTACAACTGTAAAACCGTTATACAAGTGGTTTTGAAAAAACTAAAGAATAACAAAAACAAAAAAAAAACATTGTTTTTGTTATTCTTTAGTTTTTTCAAAACCACTTGTATAACGGTTTTACAGTTGTAATCATTTATAGTGCTAGCCCCTGAAGAAGCTTTGTTTTGCAAAGCGAAATATTGGGCACTATTATATTCCACTTTTATTTTATTTTATTTGCTTCTGCTTCTGCTTCTGTTTTTCTGCCGTAAGGATCAGTTTGCTGTTTTTTGCTCCACTTCAAGTATTAATACTGATCTAGGTCTGGAAACCAGATCCGGCCATTCTCATCGGTTTGTTGCAGTGATCGTGCATTCTATGTTTCTTTATATACCTAAACCCCGATATCAAATTAAAGCTTATAGAGCTGGCTATCTAAATATGGAAACCATTTGGTAATAAAATGAATTGTCGAATTTTTTACGACGTCTAAATTCGAACGTCCGAATCAGCTTTAAAACGCTATAACTCAAAGCGATTATTATATTTTGCTAATTTGATTTGTTCTCGGGTTTCCGGACACGAAGCGCTAAAAAAACGTGTCGGCGATTTTCCATATTCAATTGCAGTGAAAAGTTACAGAATATTTTCGAAAAGGGGAGAAAAAAATTGGAATGATCGCACGGAAATGCCTCTTGACGAAAAAGTTTTCGGAATTAAGAAATTCGCCGACACGTTTTTGTTGATTATGTGTTAGCTAGCTTCTGTCCAAATTTAAGGAAAATCGAACAAATTCCCTTTGAGTTGTAGCTCTTTAAAGTGTTCCCAACAAGCGAAAAATTAACTTTGAGAAAACGGCGCTTAATAAAACATATCGCTTAATAAACGAACTCCGCCCACAAAAGTTATACCGTCATTTCTCCTTCAATTTTCACTATTTTTCGATACTTTTTTTTTTGGATGAAAGTTCATTCTGTAAACTTTATTTTGACGCCAAAAAAAAATTTTCAATAAATTTTCGATCTGAAGGTACACTGTAACCTTAAGCGATATTTGGTCGGGACGGTGTCCCTTTAGTTTCTCATCATAGAAAAAATATTGCATCGATATCCTGGATGGGTTGTTGCCATTGTAATTGGCGACATAATTACTACGATTATCAGTTGAGCAAGGCACGAGCGATGTTTGGTGACATAGTTTTGCCGTTAACTACGTTGTTGTCAAGGGCAACTTGCTACGTTTCCAACGGTAACACGTTTTGTTAGTGATGACGTCCAATGACAGACAAGTTATCAGTTTGAAACGTAGCAAGTTGCCCTTGACAACAACGTAGTTTTAACGGCAAAACTTTGTCACCAAACATCGCTCGTGCCTTGCTCAACTGATAATCGTAGTATCTAACAAAAAGCTTGCTGTGATCTAAAGGGAATAGAATTCTTTGATCTCCTGGACGAAACGTCCCTTCAAAGGGTGGGGGAGGGGTACTTGATCCATGTTTGGGTGTAGGATTGTCGCTGAGGGTTTGGCACCCTGACCCTGCATATGACAAATAAAACCTAAAATACTTACCCCGTGTTAGGCAGAGAAAAGTGAAAACTTAATAGTTCGGTTGCTATTTGTTATTTGCTTCGGGCTGTTTTGCTAATGTGCTTTATCATACTTAATCTTGTATCTATCACCTCCCCAAGATATGTAACATCGGTTTCTTGCCAAGCTGGTTAGTCCTCGTAGGTCAGCGTGAATAGGACTCGGTTTACATCCCCTAGTAATATCAACAACCAGCACACCTTGTCTGGTTAGATTTTCATGTGGTTTTGTAAAACTGTGGGAGAGCGAGAGAGAGACAGCCAGACAGACAGAGAGACATTTTATTTATACACAGATAGAGAGATTCAAGGGAACTTTAGTCACCTAAAATAAGGCACTTTTAATATGCAACCATAGGGCACTTTCGTAACCTAGTGTAAGGCGGAGAAGAGTGGAATAAAGTTTCAATCTAAGGAAACAACACGGCGGCCAAGACCAAACCTCTAACCACCGGCCTTTGGATCCGCGCCATCACGTGGGGGCAAAGGTTAAAAGAACTGGGAGCCTTGTGTTGCCTGGGGAGGGAGAAGGGGCGACGAACATTGATCACTGCACTTTCTCCAGGGTGGCAAATGTTGATATTTTTATCCATCGTGTTGCCCTAAGAAAAATCTCAAATGTTTGCATTCTATTGACTTCGCTTTTTATTTATTTGTAATATAACACACTGAGATACTGGTGTTCATTTTAAATTGACTTTTATTTATGTTTACAGATTAAAACGTTTAACCACTGCCATAGGAAAAAAAAGTATTTCGACTAAATAAAACTTACTTTTCCTCGAGTAAAGTCAAATTTCTCACATTAAGTCGTCCCGTTTTTTTTTTTTTTTTTTTTTTTCTAGTCGATTCTTCCTAAATAATTCGTGAGCAAAGCTTTATGCAAAATTCATCTTTTCCTAGAGCCCATGGTTTAACTTAGTAAATGCAAAAAGGCAGTATCGCCCATGCATGCATGTATTACTCCCTTGTGTTTTAATTAATAGTATTACAATACTGTGTATATATAACGCCGGGTAAATCATACTGATAAATGACATCGGGCAATTATCTGATATATAACTTGTTGTTCGAAAGGTGGATAGTGCTATCCACCGGATAAATCACTATCCAGTGGATTAGTATAACCAAAATCCATTGTGTTATCCACTGGATAGTGATTTATCCGGTGGATAGCGCTATCCACCATTTGAACAACCGGGCCCAGGTAAATATCCGACATCGGGTAAATAACTGATAGACTAAATGACTTCGGGTAAATATCTGATATACAACATGGTAAAAGACATCGAGTAAATATCTGATATATAACACATCGAGTAATTAACTGATGAATGACATCGTGTAAATGTCTGATATAAAACATTGGGTAAATAACTGATCAATACATGACATCGGGTAAATATCTGATAAATAACAACGGGTAATAACTATTTTATAATATGACCGTAAGGCCCCGCTGACGCAATTCTACAGAAAATAGAATCGCAAGGTGACGTGAGCGGAACCGGACGGGTTGACGTGAGCCGGTCCGGAAAAATCCGTCCGGCCCCGCTCGAGTTCAAGCGACCTCGCACAGCACGACTATTCTTGTACTTTCTTGTCATATTATAAAATACTTATTGACTGAGTTAGGTCGGGCCGGACGGGAAAATATTTGGCTCTCGGTCATGGCGCACGGACCTCGCTGCGCTCGGTCCGTACGCCATGACCTCGAGCCAAATATTTTCCCGTCCGGCCATTCCACTCAGTCAATAACAACCTCGTTCCCAGGGTCTCTCTTCTTCCCGCCCCCTCTCTCTCGCTCCAGGGGGCGGGAAGAAGAGAGACCCTGGGAACGAGGTTGAGTCAATAGGTGCATAAAATGACATCTTGTAAATGTCTTATTTTCAACATATCGGGTAAATAACTGTTAAATGACATCGGGTAAAAATTAATATGACAAATAACAACGGGTAATAATGTAATAAATGACATCGATTAAATATCTGGTCAAAAACACCTATTGAACAGCTGGCGAAGAAATAAAAGTTTCGACGTTTTGAACATTACTGCGTGTACTGCTCATCTAGAATGGCAGCCTAAAATCATATGATTATAACGTTCGTTTCAGCTATTACAACTAGAACGAGAGTTCAGAATTTTACGCTTTAGTTTGACATCCATTTCTTGTGTTTTTTCTTATTCTCAGCTGAATGTGTCATCTCAAAACTTTGCTCTTTGCACTTTAATTGTAATTGCTATTGCTCTTGTATGTGCTCTCAATACGTGAATAGAACCTTCATCAACTATTACTGACTCTCGTTTTCGTGTTGCTAGTTGGGTTATAAGTGAGTAAAGTAATACTCGCACCAAACCAAGTGGAAATATAACTCGTTTTTACAGGCTTTAAAAAACTTAGATTTATGTGCAGATGGCTGTCGTACAACAAATATTAATTTATTCAGTGAAAAGTTGTGTCATACAGCTGGGTATTTCTTTACGAGACATCATTTTTTTTTACTCGTAAAAATACTCAGTTCACTGAATAATCCTTATATAATAAGTAAACATGTGATAAATAACGTTCAAAATATACCGTGTGGTGACCCTAATGCTAAATATGATTGGTGAGGGTCATTATAATGCCCACCGATTTAACTGCTGCAACTCAGATGAGAAAATCTTGTGCTTTCGTTTGAGCTACATATCATCTTATTCTTGTGATCTCTCAAGATTTTGAATCTGTTCTCTTTTATCGAAATCGTCGAAGATCAGGTTGTTGCTCTTAATCTTAAGCTTAGCTTTCGGGGCAGTACGCAGCTCTTACAAGGTCTTCTCTGATTTGCTGAGAAAACAATAGATCAAACAACACAACAATGGCTAACAATAGACCCTAGACCTAAAAACAATAAAGCTGCATGATATACAGGTCCAATGAAATTAGAGGTTGTAAAGAGCTGCGTGGTATCTGTAGCTTTCTGTGCTTTTAAAGAATCGGAACTATCGTTAACTATTATCATCAACTATTGCTTTCTATTGTTGCTCCGGAACAAGTAAGGTATTATGCAGTCCTTACTTTAAATTACAATGCTGGATTCAATGCTCTTTTAGAGCGGTTTTCAATTAAGCTTTCTGTGCTTTTAGTGAATCGACTATCGTCAGCTATTATCGACAACTATTGTCTCCTATTGTTGCTCCGGAACAAGTGAGGTATTATACAGTCCTAACTTTAAATTGCAATGCTGGATTCAGTACTCTTTTAGAGCGGTTTTCAATTAAGTGTCGTAAAACCAAAACCAAAGTAATCACTCTGGCCAGTCACAACAGGCGCGCGCAGACAATCCAATGAACCAATCAGAACTCGAAGTAAATGTATGTAGCCGCCGCCAAGCGCGGGAAAACGCGTGCGAGCAAGTCACGATTGGTTTTGGTTTTACTTCTGATTGGTTGAGAAAGAGGCGCGATATTTTTTAGCCAATCACAAAACGTAGCAATCCAAAACCAAAGCAATCTGGATGTAAAGTTTTTGGTGGTTTTACTTAACAGTTATAAAATCTTACTTTAAAATTACACTTAAATCGAAAAATGGAGCTCACTTGTCAAGCCTTTGAGAAACGAAGGGCCTTGCATTGTTAGCAAAGAGACCGCATTTACTCCCGCGCCGATGTCGGTTCTCCTCAATTTGCCCGTACGCTCACCTGTATTTTGTGTTCTTGACAATTCCTTTAGGAAAAGAAAAAGTACTCGTTATGCACCAATAGCCCTTATTCTTATTTACGTCACACTAGCTAATTTCACCCCAAGCCTCGTTTTGGAATTATAAACGAGTAAAATCTCTCAACAATGATGACCCATGCAAAAACAGTGTATCACTTTGAAAGAATTTCGTTCACTAAGAGATATATAAGAGATATTTCTTAATTTTGTGGAAACTATTGTAGTGTGGTCTGGGATTAATTTTCAGTGGATGACGTAATATGCATAAGAGACAAGATGTTATATATAGTCATAACGGCTGTTATGACTATTAACATCTTGTCTCTGTAACAATAGACGGCGACACTAACATAATAAACCAGTCTTACCAATACTAATATTAAGCAAGAAACATGACCGAAACAATGTTTTGTTTTAAAAATGCATGATATACAGTTGTATTTTATGAGTCTGGTTCTCAGTCTCTGGATTTAGTGGGATGGATCAAGATAAAATACTTCCACCTCATCAGGTGAGAAGTACTGGGTCCCGGCCAGGATTGTGTACCCGTGTTGCACTCCACTTGG
>JAJGOT010000658.1:235000-260000 GCA_022457155.1 Cladopsammia gracilis | reverse complement strand
AAGGAAAAAGGAAAAAGGAAAAAGGAAAAAGGAAAAAGGAAAAAGGAAAAAGTATGACGGAGCGATAACCGCAAGTCACACTCGCGTCCGCTGCTGATCGATTTCAACAAGGTTGAGGAGTACGAGAGCGATTCGGATGACAGTGATAGCGATATGGATGCGATATTTAAGCACAAAAAGGAAATTGATGCAATTTACGCTCGTTTAAGACTGAGACATATTTATTAGGCACATAACCATCATACAAGTTAATATAACTATGACGTTGTTTACCTGAAATACAAAAAGAAGGTACAATTTTCTGTTGTTTAATACAGTATTTCAAAGAATATATTGCTATATCATGTCTATCATATATATATATACCTTATATTTCTATAAGTATTAGTAATATTAGATATGTAGTGTAATATAGTAGTATTGGTATATTCAATATCACAATTTTATCATAACTAGTTTTTCATTCATCCCGGAACATGGTCCTAAGACCTTAAATGTGTTATACAACGATGTAAATTAATTTTTAACTTTTTAAAACAATGAAAAATTAATGTTTACCTTTTAAAACAATGGAAATTAATTTTTAATCTTTCTGTTAACCGTAACGAAAAAAAATTAACCGTTAGCCGTAAAAAAGCCAAATTTTTAACCGTTAACCGTAAAAGCAACCACCCCATTGAGACCCTCCTACTAGAGGTATATTTTCGAAATATCGTACGTCCGAGGGTTTAGTGGAACAAAATTGAACCATTTAAATATTTTGCTGTTATATTTGTTTTAAATTTGTGTTCTGAAAGCAACTTATAATGACTGAAATAATCAATTCATACTATAACCAAGTTTCAGCAAAATTGGTGGAGCAGAAGCGTAAAGGATTTAGCCCATCTAAATTTAACTTTGAAATTACCTATGTAATTGCTTTTGTGAACATCTTCCAAAAAGCAAGCAATAAAAGTAGTACTGATCTTACCCCAAGGAACGTCCGTGAATCCTCCAAAAACGAATTCATCTTTCTTTATGATGGTAACAGTGTTATTCTTTCCATCGCAGCGACGGTGAAACCGATTCCTGACATTCCAGCCATGTAACGAAGCTCGCCAGCAAAGGAGCCAGCGAGAATCCATCCCAGGCGCAAGAAATCGGTAAAGGTGTTGAAGATAACTTTCATTTTTCGATAATATCTTTGAGTCTAATGAAAACTCTGAAAATTGCAAAAAAAATAATAATAATGAGTGACCGTCTGTAAATGACAAATAAAATCTAAATACCTCTTTCTTTGAATGATTACTGAGCCTGGTTTGAAGTGCGATTTCTTTTCAAGACGATACGTGGTAAAATTACCCTCAAAAAGCCGTATCAGAGCCAATTGAAAAGAAAAAACAACAAATCGTTGCCTCACACTTGATGTGTAGTAACTGAATCACTTATTTAGACACCAAGGAAGTTAACCCTCGGACGTACCCCCCCCCCCCCCCCCCCCCTTCAAGAACAGTTATCGTGAGCACATATTGTCTTCTGAGTAGCTGTCCATTCATTCTTGAGACACGTTTTAGCTAAGCTTGGCGACAATCAGTTGCTATGGTAACTGTATATGAGGATTTTAGTAGCATGAGGTCAAGCCATTGTTTAGTAAAAATGCGTGTTTTAACCTTTTTTGGTGAAAAAAAAAACGTGTATAACGCTACCAAAAGCAGCAAAATGTTTTATAATTTTATCACATTTTACAACTCTAGCAAAAACTATTTGTAATTTCCGCATTTTTCAGATAAACGTTAATTTTTTAACAAAATGCAAGATGGCGGCCATTATTGCGGCCATTTTAAAAGTGGCCATGGTCACGGACCCCCAATAGCGCCATTACCCATAATTTTTACTCTTTCTTGTACAGCACATTACAGGCTATCCATTGGAGGTAAAATAATTTCGAAATATTGCAACACCTAAAAAAGCTAATGGCCACTCTCAAAATTTAGTTTTGTTCACAACAAATGAGATATTGTGTTTAGAACTGAAGAAATATTTCTTGTCTATATGGAAACAAAACAGTTTGATAGAAAATACCAAGCATCGGCCAAGATCGAGATTAAAACGTGGAAACGATTGAATTAAACACAACTGAAGTCCTGGTACAATTCTCAAGTCATGCGGTAACTTACCGTGCTCGCATTTAGTCCCTGCGAATCCATCCCTGCATTTGCAGATGTAAGCATGGTCCCTGTTTTCGCACGTACCCCCATTTTGACATGGCATTTCAACGCATACATTAGCTATTATAGCAAAGCAAAAAAAAAACAGATGGAAATTAGAAACAATTCTCCCAAAATGAAGAAAAGGCCTTTACTGATAAAATTATAATCCTGGTTAAACACAATTATAATATATTATTACATTAACCCTATCTAAATCGGGCCTTTTTTCGTTTTCTGGGATGAGGAGGGCAGATTCCACCCTCTCCACCAAAATTGATGTCTCACATTCTTACCTGCTGGTCGAGTTCTGTTTTGTATTGTCTGAATTCGTTCCTTCGTCAAAGCTGAATTATACATCTGCATTTGAGTTATTCTGCCTTTGAAGTACCTCTGATCTCCAATCGTCGCCCCCATTCTGACAATGACCTGTGTGGCCAGCCCAAGATCTGCTCCAATGTTTTGAATATCAACCATGAGTCCACCTACCCACAGATTGGCTTTGCGGGAGCTATGGTCATAGGATACGCCAACAAAATTCCATCCACCGAGTAAAGATCCGTGTATGGAGTAACTTGTAAACTTGTAGTCTTGTTTCATGAAGCGGACAAATACTTTTCCTTCTACTACCCACAGGTGCACTCCCCATATTTGCTCACCAGTTTGGTAGTCGACGATAGGTCCGTCTTTGCCATCGTAGAACAACCAGCATAATATGGTAACTGTGTAACGCACGTTTAAATCTCCATCAGGGTTGTAAGAAAACTCGACATAACTATTCGAGGTTCCAAAGAATTCATAAGAGCCGCTGGCTTTTTCGTCAGGACCTGAAGCCAGACTAACATTACTAGGGATCCCTGGGTTTGTTCGGTTGTTGATTTCCATGGTACCATAGGTGACATTGAGAGGGAAAAAGGCGACAGGATCTGAAACTTGATAAATAAAGGATTATCCACTAATTAGCAGCTGTTAATAATTATTGTATGACTCATCGCACCTCAATTTTCTGACAACTTTCCGTGAAAAAGAAACTACCAGCTTAAAACAACTGCATAAAATTTACAGAATTTATGACATTGCTGATAACAAGAGAGGATCCATATATGTTTTTACCAGAATTGCCGGTAATCTCGCAATCTAATTGGTCGATGTGGGTGGTAAATGAGAGTGCAGACAACGGTGCTGACGCTAACACCACACAATTTCTAAATATTGTGGTAAAAACAGATTTTCACCGCAAATCACATAGAAAACCGGTGGAAATTTGCTAAATTTTTTGGTCATATTTGCCCTATTACAATCAATGATAATTTAGTTCTAGTTCTTTTCGCGGCAGCAGGTAAAGCTAATTCAGAGTTCTAAAAACCCGGCGTATCGAACCCAATCGCTCGATTGGGTTCGATTGGGTTCGGTAATCGAACTTAATCGAACTCACCGAAAAATTTTGCCAATCGAACGCAATCGAACGTTCGGTAATCGAACGATTCAACAATCGAACATAATCGAAGTCAATTCAATCATTCGAACGTAATCGAACACTTCAACAATCGGAAATAAATTAGTTTCATCTGCGGTTGCGGTCAAATAAGTTATTTATTGGCTTCTTTTTCAAACACGAGTACAATAGGCAAGATGTCGGACAGGGCAAAAGAGTCAAAGTTACCATTCTGGAAGCGGTGGTAAAGGGCTACCACAATTGCTCCTCTAGTAAAAAATCAGTTAAAGAGTGAAATCCTTCCAATTCTACTGAGACTGAATGCTTATCAATTTTTGATTACCGTTTTGTTTTTTCACCGAACAAAATCGAACCAAAAAAATCGAACAAATCCTTCTTTTTCGAAAATACAAGAAATGAAAATATTGTTTTCATTTCAACTGAATAAAAAATCTTGGAACAAAATTGGGGTCGATCAAGAAAGAAAAGCTTGCTGGGAGGAAAGCGCTGACCAAAAACACTCACCTGTACAATTATGGCCATCACCAGAGTATCCAGGTTTGCATGTACAGTTATATGATCCCTTGGTGTTATTGCAGATAGCGTTGGCACTGCAATTATGAGTTTTGGCTTCACACTCGTTGATGTCTAAAATAGGAGGGAAAATACATTAAGTCCAACTTTATATTCGTTGGAGTCTTTCGTATAATGAAGTTCTTTTAGTGTTAATACACACTGTAACACTGCTACAGTTATGAGTGTCTGCATTATACTCATCGATATCTGAAAACCGATGGGACATAGACAACAGGCAATTTGATATTCACTGGAGTCTTTGGCACGATAACAATTGCAAGTGGAGAAACGACTGAATGGAAATTTACCAGTGCAATTGCGTCCGTTTCCGCTGTAGCCCGGAATGCAAGTACATTCATAACATTCTTTGGTTCTATTGCAGACTGCATAACTGCTGCAGTTGTGAATGCCCGCTCATCGATATCTCAATCACCATGGAACGTAAATAAAAACATTTTTTGGTTTAATGAAGTCTTGCATACGATAACAGAAGGAGAACGGCTGGATATAAGAAAGCCCCGACTGTCTCCATATTGTTTTTTAATTCTATCATAAGCGCAACCTATGACAATCACATAACTATGACAATATACAATTAAAAGAACGTTAAGGGGAAAGAAGCACTTATTTACATCGCGCTGAAAACTAGTCGTGAACTGTTACTGTTTAGTTAGTTTTAACTGCACTTTTTGCATTTGTTGCACAAAGTTGCTAATAATAAACGAGAATAGGGTCGCTTATTCCCTTCTCACCTTCACAAGTTCTATCTTTATCTGTAAATCCTGGTTTACAAATACAAATATAAGAGCCAAGTGTATTTTTACATCCGTCGGCATTTTCTTCACAGACAGGGACAGAAGCAGTGCACTCGTCAACGTCTGAAAAAAATGATATATATATAACTGAGTTTCTCGGCTTGAGATGGGTCTCTCAAACATTGCTTCCTATCAAGCACAAAACTGTAGGATCACTAGCAGCGATCTACTATATAAAATTATATATATATATATATATATATATATATATATATATATATATATATAAACTAATTGTAAAGGTCAAGAAACCAACTTCATATAGGTCTTTAGCTGTATTTGCTCTACGTTTCGGCCGTCGCGGCCTTCCTCAGGAGCGTACACTAGTTTGACAATAACGGTAACGGTTAGGTCAATATGAATTCAAAATGATTCAAATGATTTGAATTCATATTGACCTAACCGTTACCGTTATTGTCAAACTAGTGTACGCTCCTGAGGAAGGCCGCGACGGCCGAAACGTAGAGCAAATACAGCTAAAGACCTATATGAAGTTGGTTTCTTCACCTTTACAATTAGTTTATTTCAACATTATTCAAGTTTCCACGATCGCTTCCAGTGATCCTTCATTTTAGGACTTTGTGGTTGGCATTGTTTGTTGACTTCTCTACAATTCAAGTATATATATATATATATATATATATATATATATATATATATATATATATATATATATATATATATATATATATATATATTAGAATGAAGCTTGTTGGATTTCCAGAGAAGATGGCACTTGTGAAAAGGATCCAAGGATACCGGACGCTTGCGCTCAAACAAGAAGGAATTGTGTAAACAAAAGCGAGAGGCGAGTATTTTTGCCTCCAAGTATTTTTGATTCTATATCACTGCAGAATCCCGAAGGTCGTAACGTTTGCTATTTAAAAACAAAAACTTACTTTAAAAACTTCATGACATGTAAAATGTGTAAAATAGCTTAAGACGGACAACTTCTTGAAAGTTAAAAGAAGAAAAAATTTAATAAAAAACGTTTCGGTCTTGTGACCTTCATCAGTTGTACAGTTATTGGGAAAGGTGTAAAAATCCCTACGAATATTACCTAACCTAAACAAAAGAACTAATTACAAGATAAAAATAGATTTTTTTCAAAACGTATTATGTAACTATAATGTTAAATTCAACAAAGATCAGATCTGAACATAACAAGCTCCCCATTGTGAGTTCCTGAATAGTTTCAGCGATTAGACACATAACAAGTTTCCAGTATAGGGCATCTAAAAAGTTGTAATAAGCTCCCTATCCAAAGCCTTTGAATGTTTCCAAATCACGCAAAAAAATAACAAATTCCCCGGATGGAGTTCTTGAATGGTCAGATTGATAATCAAGGTTTTAATAAACAATGCGAATAAACTCTCGGACGTACACGCAAAATTATACCGCCACCGTGGTACAAGGTGGGGGGTTGTTGTATTTGTTGTTGATGGTGTAACAAGTGCAGTGCACGTTATGTATGCACAATTACTAGAAAGGAATGGACTGGCACCTGACTTAATTCTTAATTAATTGCTTAAAAAAGCCTCACAGCTTCTTTTTCTGTCGACTTAAAATTCAGAGGTTCCTTCAACACAGCGCTTATGTTTTGCATTCTCCTATTACTTTTGAATGTTTCCTGCTGTCTTTTTGGCCGTCCGCTATACACACCGTTGCTTATGAGCTACAGTTCTTGCTACTGGATGAGTGCCAACTTGTCCAGAATACCTGCTTTGCTGCCTTTTTTGATCTGATCTGCTATTCTGTGGTTGCCATTTCTATCGCCGCTGACTGAACTTTCTCAAGTTCGTCCGTTTACTTGAAGTGAATTTTAGTCCATTTCTTGTTGATGGTTTTCTGTCATTCGGCTCGGTCCACGAGCAGCATATGCCACCGCTGTCTCTCTGCAAGTCGGCTTTAATTAAGGAATCTTGCGTAGTGATTGGTTCATTTTCCAGTGAAAAATTTTCGTTTAGGTTCTTCTCAGATCCGGGGATATTTTCCCCGAGTTGCGTTATCTTTTCCCCGCCGTAAATAATGTGGGCATATTGCTTGTTGAGCAGTTTGGCGATTTTAAAAGGTTGTTTCCAAGGAAGATTTTGCTACGAGACGCGATTCCTTTAATTGGTAGAGTTACATCAATTTTCCATGTTTCAAATTTAAAATGATTTCAGGAAAAGTTGTCTACCAAAGTTGTGCAGCACGATGTCATCATATTTTATCAACCAAAATGTTTTTTATACATCTTAGTCTGCTATAGATAGACATCTTTGTAACTGTTTCCAAGAGTCAAACCTCACATTTTTCAACGGACGCTTCAAGACACGCCACAGTCGCTTTCGCTTTCTCGTATTGGTCACACATGGAAACAATAGTCCTTAATCTTATAGTTATTGCAAGAACCATGATAGCTCCTTGAAGAGTAGACAGAAACACCACAGAACCACTGACACAAAATAAAATAAAAAGTGCTCTTTGGTTTGAAAGCATTGTAATACCTTTATTTTGTTCCCACAATAACACAGAATTTAAATTTTCATATTAGGCGTCATTATAGTTTCAGGGCTCTCAAGGAAAAGAAGTGTCCTTAGCTACAAAAGTTCACCATAACACACATAATTCAAATATGAAGTATTTGTTAAACAATACTTGCGTGTAATCAGAAGAGCTAAAATCCCAACTAAACAAACTTCTAATCCTCCATACCAAGCACCACTTTTTTGAAATTTTCTAATTATTATCCTCGTCATCAGTGGTCTCCTCTAAGCCGAAAGTGTTCTGACAGGTTTCGTTGTTCATGCACAAGCAGGCTTCCGTGCAGGGTTTGCCGTTTTCGTTGCATTGACACAACTCGTATATTGCTGAACGGTTGCATTTACAGACTCTCAGCTCTAAAAGACTCATCGGTGCGGGATGTTTCGTTGTAATTGTTGGTGGTAGTAGTTTCGGGAGACGGTAGGTCTTAATCTTTTGAAAACGTACGCCTTGTAATTTGGCGTCGTTCATGCACAAGCAGGCTTCTGTGCAGGGTTTCCTGTTTTCCTTGCGTTGACCCAAGTCGTATTTCTTGCATGATAAAAAGTGGAATTAACAGATTGTCAGCTCTAAAATCAGACTTGTTTGTGCGGGATTTTTCGTCCTCAATGTTGGTAGTAGTAGTTTGGGCAACGCTAGGTCTTAATTTTTGGAAAACGTACGTCTTGTAGTTTGCCGTCCTAACATGTTGTGACAGACTATAGCTTTCGGAGGTATCTTGCAAGGTCTGCTATGGTTCTATCATAACTGTCACTGTTGCAGCGAACAGAAAAGGTATTTCACAATATTCCATGGTAAGATTTGTTGGAGGGATCTCATACTGGAACCACTGCACAGTGTCTTCAGTGCCTTCCTATTGTCGATGGGAGATAGCCCGTGTTGTCAAATCTTGTGATAGCATGGAGATCTAGAAGCCCATCAAACACTGCACTGCCGAGCTTATTCTCGAGATTGCGAATAGGTATGTAACTGATCTTGTCCTCAGCATTGGTCTCGAATGACAGCCCGTTACACAGCAGTGATGTAAAGATGTACACGAAAAAGGACTGTGACATCGATGTCATAGGACTGGATGACGATCCTTCCACAGGTTTTTGAAGCGTAGTTAACATACAGAAGGATTCGTGTGTTTGCCTATTCGTGTTCACTGTGAAGCTCTGATAAGACTGACGAGACGTCTTATGGTTATACTATTTCAACTGCATTGGTTATTTCACAGAAGCTTCCACCAATTCAATAACCTTTTTCCAGGTCGGGTCATCGACTTTGCCTTCTCACATCATGTATCGCAAAGGAAACGCACTATCGACGTCATCGACGTCCTATCTATGGCATTACTCATTTATTTTGCCCAGTGCTTCAGGATTGCCAGAGTTGATATGGATTTCAAGCGCGCTGCTCACTCCTCGTCATTCTCTTTCTCCTCCTTTGATGGAGTATTGATTGTCGTAACACTCAAACACAGCATAAATCATTTAATAGTTCTCTTGGCTAACGTTCGCTGTGATTATTCTAAACAGCTTCTTCAAAAAGGTAATGATTCATCCAGCTGACTTCAGAGATTGCGATCCCACGTCATCGGAGATCAAGGCTACTTCCAGCTTTCTATGGAGCCTTCCCTGTATCAGCGAAAACTAATAAACGATCAAACAAGCTTATGTCAGCATGATTACTTCCTTCTCTTCTGCCATTCAGCCCTTCCATTAGCCTCTGCAATTTGATCCAAACAACCAAGGGTACTGCTGGGAAGTCAGTTGGATGCAAAATCTTACACTCGGACTGCTCCTGTCTGCTTGACGCCTATAAGTGGCTCTGTTTTCTCAGTTGGCATCACTAAGCTAGTCGCAATATTGAGGAATGTATCTGGTTCCTCGTCTTCCCAAGCCAGGGAACAGGGTTTACTTTCTGGACATCCATCTCATTCCTTACTTTCCTGAGTCCTCCTAACTCTTAATGACTTTCAATTCGACTGCAGTCCTCGACGTTGCACATATGCTTCGTGACTGTATTAACTGCAGTCCGCTCGTAGTTTGTAAGAAACCACCTATCGAGTGCAGCAGAATTTGTGGAATTGCTAACAATCCCCGGCCCCTCACGTCTTTCTATTAAGATATCCGGTTTGTTCAAACCCATGTCTGTCCAGACCTGGGAGAAAGGTGGTCCCAACCTGCTGATGGCGTTGTTTCCCTTCTCAAATTTTCGATGCACTTGAGGAGACAGAGTTGGTACTAACCTCATGTCAGAAATATATACTGGAAGCCATCTAACAAAACATGAATTACATCCGTGAGTAGTGAACTCAAGTACAGGCTCCACAGCTGACTGACTTGGCAGAGATACCCTTTTATAGGAATGATCGGCAAATAATGTTTGCTTTGGTTTCGGCCGGTATTGCTTCCTTTGAGACAACACCAAAATCGTGGCATGCGTTGTCCACTTTCCATCTTTCCATGTAACATGTATGAATGGACCAGGCATAAATTAGAGTGCATTGGAACCCTTTTGCTGCTATGATTTCGCGATAATTCCATTTACAGCAGTGATGTCCATGTCTTTGAATAACAATCAATCGCGGCATGATGCAGTGTTGTATACTTATCTTCGCGTCGTACTGGCTCAGGTCCTCGCCGGTTAATAATAAGCAGATATTTTAATATCAGTATTAAAAAACTGCAGATACTGAGTTGACATGAATTCAGTTTTACATGAGAAACAACAGTCGACGACAAGCAAATGTTTGTTTTTCGAAAGGGAGCTGGTGCATTTATACTTTTCAGAAGAAAAAAGTTAACGATTAAGGACGTACATGCAGACAAAATTCACGTTTCAAAACTGGAATTGAAAACTTAACATCGATAGATTTCGATTTTAACCGAATGTGATTGCATTTCTAATTCGCTTCCAAGTGTATGTTTTGAAAACAAACTATGGAAACATGACTATGGAAACATGATATTCCAATGCATTCAAACCAAACAAAAGAAATAGTCGAGTTGATTCGTTCTATCTGTGTTGTTTTTCTGCCTGCTCTTGTAGGAGCTGTGGTTATTGCGATATTTTCGTGGAAGTTCTATTTTTCATGTGGAACCAATACCGGAAATGAAAAAAGCCGTGGTGCGTCTTAAAAAGTTCTCGGGGACTTGAAGCTTAGAAACAATTCAAAAGGGCTCCTGTGTACCGCAAACTAACAAACAAACAAAAAACATATATTTTATTTGACAAAATGGGAAAATCTGTACGTCGTTTTCATTTGGAGCGTAGAAAATTACTGTAACTCTATCCACTGAATTAATCTTGTCTCCTAGCAACAGTTACCAAGGATACAGTCCCAAAGACTCTTAAATCGAAGAATGGCGTATGTTTCTTTGGACCAAATATTCTACACTTTACAATTATTTTAAACGCCATGACAGAATTCAAGTTTACACATTAATTAGCGAAGTGCGGCAAAAAGGTACCGGGAAAAAATGCCTGATATCAGTATGATGTCTCGCTGGCATATCAATAAAAGATGTCATGCTGTATTCCTTACATATTATGCTGGCATTTTTGCTATTCAGACAAATATAGCATGAGTGTGCAACGAAATTCATTTTCTAGACCTCCTTTCAGACTTGGCTCCTAGACTAACCCTCTCGGTAGCGAGTATTACCGCCTTCCTGAAGGAAGAAGTTAAGCGAGGACCAACCGTACACAAGAGGAAGGCTCGTTATAGGTGAACGTATAGAGCAATTCATAAGGCTACATGGACAACACCTTCACTAGCAGGTTCAGAAGATCCTTTTAGGATAATTAGGCCATAAGAGGAGCAGATATATGTTCTGAGCTAGAGCGAACATGACCTGGTTGTGGTTAAGCTTAAACTTAACCTTGCAAGGATTACTAAGCCATTTACGAACAACAAGAGGTATGCTGTGGAAAGGCTTAAAGTTCAAGAGGTCAGTGACGTGTTTGTTATGTATTGAGTTGAGAAACAGATTTCAAGTTTTAGACATCGATTGTGCAGTGGAAGAGTCTTGGGAGGACATAAAAGAGTCTTATCAGAAGACAAGCGAGGAGGTTCTGGGGTGTGGAATGATAACTTATGATCACCGCTGGGTGTTGTGTGGCGTTACAGAGAGGAAACAGGGTATGATACGGTGAGGTTTGACAGAACGACTCGAAGACCTTGACCGGTTGAGGTGCTGATGACATTGTGCTGTTGTCTATGGAAAAGAATGCGGACTATCTGCTGCTGCTGCTGTTATCCCATTTCTCATGAAACTTGTGGGTATAATGATCCTGTTTATTCTGAAGAACATTTAATCCACTACGTAAAGCTTTCATAAAAGTACGTAAAATGTTTGACACTGGCTTTGAAAAACGTCAAAACAAACGTTTTGTAAGAGATACTTGAAAGACGTTAAGATGGAATGTGAAAGCTTAGCAATGAAAAGGTCCAAAAATTATGCAAATGTGCTGGCGTGCGAGAAGACAACAGAATAAATTAATAAAGGGAAGCGTAAATGTCAGGAGTTGGGGTCTCTTTGAGAATACCACGCTTCCAGAAATAGTCGTGCGTGATAGTTTCTCGCTCTGTCGATGATCTTAACGTTTTCGAAATCCATCTTGTAATCATGTTAATGTACGTGTTGCGCGATCTTGGAATTAGAGTCAAAAGTGCGGACTCCTCCTCTGTGTTCCGAAATTCTAGTACTGACAGCACTTCCGGTCTGTCCATTATAGTACACGAAATCGCAGTTTTAACAATTTATTTTGTAAACAACATCCTTTGTTTCTTGCGATGTGACTCTGTCTTTAGGTCTTGGACTTACGCTTCCCTTTATTAATTTGTTCTGTCGTCTTCTCGCGCGCCAGCACATTTGCATAATTTTTTGTACCTTTTCATTTTTGTGCTTTCTCATTCCATCTTATCCGAAAAAGACCTAAGTTCTTAGGTCGAAACGTCTTTCAAGTATTTCTTACAGAACGTTTGTTTTTACGTTTTTTAAAAGCCAGTGTCAAACATTTTACGTACTTTTATGAAACCATGAATCCTGGCTGCAATTTTAGTACATTACTTATAGCTTTGTTCCCTCTTTATGCTGCTTCCAGTCACAACCCTGTATTCTCAAATTTAATCGTCTGTAATGATTTCTTCTTCATCTGCTCCTTTTTGACAAATCTGTCTAAGGCATTCTTGTCTGTCTCTGGTAATTTGATGGGTGTCTTGATAGTTGGACGATCGGATCTGCCCTCTCCTTTCCAGGCTCAAAGACCAGCTCTAAAATAAAACCTCTGCATACCCACAACCCATATGTTTAACAGTGGAAGTAGTGGCTTTATGGGCTCTAATGAAATTGAAACTTAGCTGCTCCCTCTTGGTCCATTCCATTGACAAATCATCCTTCTCTGTCAAACTCTCAGTTGAAGTTAGGGTACGGTTTATGAAGTGGAACAATGTCCTTCCCTAATTTCACCCGACTGATGGTACCTCGGGGCTCCGGGTACTCTTGCACTCTGAAAACATTTGTTACGGACAGGTTGAAGTAAACCATAGTACTTTCACTTGTAGTTCTTATTTGAGCTTTTCATATGCTTCGCTCTGTTCTTCTCCCCATTTGCGTTGGCTTTGTGACTCAGCTCCCGGCATGATGTAGTTAGTTAGAAATATCTTAAGATGAGCTTTGACATGTTAATCTCTTTATACCTTTAACAGCCTCTTCTGACTTGGATGAATGGGTTTCTTTTACAGCTGTCCTTTTACGTGTTTTTTCGTTTAAGTCCATTCTTATTAAATCAATGTTCTCACCAGAGGATCGCCGCCTTGTTGTGTTCGAGGAGCTTGCATGTCTCAATGACCCCGAGAGCTATGTCGGTGAGAGCTTAGCCTCCTGGTAGGATAAACCAAGCCGGAAAGGTCGAAGGGTAGAGACCAGGCTAAGTGCCGATCCACTGGTCCGCCAGGTTGGGGTTGGGCGCAGGTAACCTTGCCTCGTAGAAACTCCTGCCGTGCGTTGACAACGATAAAACCCAAACTAGAGGCGCTGAGGTTGGGGCTGAAATGATGCTCTTGGGTGAAAGTCTGCGGGAAGCCCAAAGGACGAAAGGACTCATAGTAGCTCCAATCCAAAGCAACAGACTAGCATCGGATTTTGGAATTAAAGGACCATGACAAAAACAGCACAAGTGGACAAGGGGATGAGATAGTACGGATTTGAAGTGCTAAGAGTACGCCGGAGAGCGGGTGGAAAGGGATGGGATCGAAAACACTGCAAAGTGGTGAGACAATTGTGTTTGTAGGCGATGACGAGGTGCAACATGGAAGACTAGCCATAATGATGAACCCGAGAGCAAAGGCAGCCTTAATGTTAATGGAATAGACACCGATTAGCAAAAATATCGTTAAGGCACTGTTCTACTCGAAACGCAAAAATCGTATTGCAATACAAATATATATAGGCGGCAGCAAACGACACGACAGATGAAGACAAGGATGAATTCTCCAACCAAATGCAGGACACCTTAACAAGTTGCAACAAGCACGACATGGTTGTGATTATGGGAGATCTGAACTTCAAGGTGGCAAATGACAACAGAAGTAGGGACGAAGTAATGGGGAGACACGCTGTCGGAGTCACCAATGACAATGGGGAGAGACTTGTGATTTCTGCAGTGCACATGGATTAGTTATTATCACCGGGACAGTATTTCCGCGCAAAGAGATCCACAATGTGACTTGTTAGTAGGTCACCAGACGGGAGGACAGTAAATCAGATCGACCAGGTTATGGTGAATGGTAATTTGAGAACATCAGTACTACGCTAAAATCTTGTATAATTTTAACAAAGCACAACAAAGAGCTGTCATTCAGCAAACTTTAGAGAATCTCGTTCAGCGATAATCCTAAAATAGAGCATAATAACCTTACACAAAGTAAAATATAAAATTACTAGGCACAGTCTACGAACCTAACCTTTTTTCAATCTGAAATATCTTCGAATAATCAGATTAATCTTTGCTCCAAATTGTTTTCAGCTCGACTGATTCCGCCGTTCATGGACTTTCCCGTGAAACTACGACAGGTTGTTTGTCCTTTTTGCTTCGCACTTAATTTCAGACAAGTCAAGCTGATTGTAAACTTCATTTAACTGACTAGAGAGCATTCTTCTCATTCAAGAATTCCAGTTTTAAGTGCATTTTTTACGTCATTTTCATTGTCTGGACTCTTATGTGTCATAGCAATGAGCCAATCAGTGCGCCGGAATTCACGCAGTTATTGTAAAAAAAGCGAATAGAAGAGGGAAGTGGAAAGGGTGAAGGACAAACAAAGTGCGCGGAAGACAGAAGCAGGGGAAAGGCTGCAGAGATGGGTAGAACGCTGTAGTGAAGTATTAAACAGAGAAAACCCATGCATAAACACAGTGGAAGAAGACGAGATAGACGAGGTGGAAGAGATCGAGGAAATATACCTAGGGAGATTGACAGTGCAGGAGGTAAATCACGCACTGATGAAGAGGACAAAAACAGGGTAAAGCAGCCGGGATGTTTAGAAGGACTAAGGACTAGGGACTAAATTAGGTGTCCTGTGGCCTCGTTACGTCACGGGCATGCGCAAAATTAGCTTACCAGACCACGAGGTTTTTCGACTCGCCATCTTTTTTTGTCTAGAACTGTGAACCACGAATATGTGGATAAATTAAACGAGTTTAAAAGCATGAACCGACGATTGATTTAGAATTTTGAACCCGTTCGGAAGAACATCTGGTAGCAGAGCGAGGTTTGGAGAGATTTATCAACATGGAACGTCTGAAGAAAGAGAAAATGAGATCGAAGTGCTCGTACACGAGGAACCGAAACAAGCTCATGACAGTGATGTAAGGAGGACTGTCGTCGAGAATGCAAGTAATGGAGGGCTTGAGTGTTTTTACGGACGCGTATGAGAATGTGCTTCGAGCCTGTGAAAAGTTGGAAACGTACTATGAGACTGTGAAGGATTCGGGAAACCTCAGTGCTGTTTCGAACGAACTGGAAGCGGTTGAGGAGGATTTCACGGAAGTCGAAAGAATTGTGAAAGGATATTTGAGCAGCGCTAGCAGTTCACCAGTCAAAGACCAAACCGAGCGGCTAAAAGAAGAAGTATCTAAGCGAGAAAAGGAGCTCAGCCGAATCGAACAAGAAATCGAGCGAACATACGCGGAATGCGAGAGATAACTCGGACAGAAGCTTCGTAGCGAGAAACCACAGCCAGAACCAGACCAAGGAGCATGAAAAACTACCCACAGTGAATCATGCGACCGAGAACGGGAGTCGAAAAAGAAATCGGAAGGATTTAAAGAGAACCCGTTGTCCAGAGAGTCGTTAAGGGAACAAAATTCTGGTGTTCAAAAGCAGCCCGTTGTATCTTCGTCTCCATATGTTCAGAGTGCTTCGACCGCTATTGGAACGGTGGCCGGACTGTCCCCGCCTTCGTTCGGTGGAGTTGTTTATTCGTATACTCCGTTTACTCCGCTTTATCCTCCGAGTTCAGTGCCGCCTATGCCCGCCGTGGTAGAACAGCACCTTCGCAATCAGCAGCCGACTTCAGTGGCACCTGTGGCTTCAGTCGGAAACATAGTGAATCAGCCACATGCTTTACCGTTTACTGCAGTAACTGTGCCCTCACCGAGTACTTATGTACCATCACCGACGCAACAATTATATGTACCCTTTAGCGGAGGCCAAGGTCAGTCTTTGTCCACTGGGAGCAACCAGCCATTTTCATTGTCCTCTTCAGACCAGATTAGTGTTGACTCTTCTGCCCTACTCAAAAGAGTAAGCATCCCTAAGTTCTTTGGCCAGAAGAAGAATTATGAATCTTGGAAGGCAGCATTTTATTCTTGTGTGGATCGTGCTACAGCTACGCTAGAATACAAGCTTTTACGGTTGCGAGAGTGCCTTCAGGGTGAGCCCCTAAAAGTCACTGAGAACCTGGGACATTCAGCAGCAGCCAAGACTCGACTGGAGCGAATGTATGGAGGACAACGAAGGGCTTTGACACTTCGACTTGAAGAGTTGGACGCTTTCAAACCAGTGAAAGAAGGAAATGAAAGAGACCTGGAGAAGTTTGCTGAACTCCTTGATGGAATTGTTGTTAACTTGACGGATGCTAACCAGGAAGCCGAGCTAGGAAGTGGATCACTCTACATCACTCTTCAGTGGAAGTTTAACAAAGACCTTCTAACTAAGTACAAGCAGTGGGTTAACGACAACCATCGCACTGAGAATGTGGGAACACTTAGAGAGTTTGTCGACAGAGAGTCTGAGTTTTTGACCACAGCCGGCCTCTGAGACTATAACTGGTGTTCTTAAACAGCAAGGAAGAACCCTTCTAACTCAGGAACTCTCAATAAGTAAGAAGAAGTC
The DNA here is from genome assembly GCA_022457155.1 of Cladopsammia gracilis. Lineage (NCBI taxonomy): Eukaryota > Metazoa > Cnidaria > Anthozoa > Scleractinia > Dendrophylliidae > Cladopsammia > Cladopsammia gracilis. Next base: position 243,078 of record JAJGOT010000658.1, on the reverse strand, counting down.
AAATCGGGTGTGTAAGGTGTGCAATGAGCAACACGGGGTTTGGGCTTGTGAGAGCTTTAAGAGGATGACAGTGCCAAAGCAATGGGAAGTAGCCACAGAACACAAACTGTGCTTTCGTTGTCTAGCTGATGGACATAGAGATGAAACGTGTTTTAAGAGTACAGTGTGTGGACTAGATGGATGCCGGTCAGCTCACCATCGAATGCTTCATGAAGACGGAGCTGCAGACAGGAACCTTCACAGTGCTTCGGCAACTAGACCAGAACTGTCCGGCGCACCTGCAGGTGGAACTGTTGTAGAAGGAGAGCTTAGTGAGAGGACCCACGTGACGACCACTTCAATGAAACTCACTGTTCCTTCTGAATTCATGGCTCTGCGGACTGTTCCTGTGTACCTGACCAATGGAACTAAACAAGTGAAAGTGAATGCCCTCCTGGATGAAGGTAGCAGTAGGTCCTATCTAAATAGTGATGTTGCTGCAGAACTTGGACTGGAGGGGAGACCACATGAGCTGACTGTGAAGGTGCTTAATGATAACCAGGAGAAGTTAGACTCCTCAGTAGTAGAGGTTACGATCAACAGTTTGGATGGCAAGGTGCACAAACCAGCTTCCGCTTACACAACTGAACGAGTCACCGCCAACATGCAAGTTGTGGACTGAAACTTGTACAAATCCAAGTGGAAGCACTTGAAGGGTATAAAGTTCCCACAAGTGGGGCCCAGGCCCATCGTAGACCTGCTCATTGGAGTAGATCAGTCTGATTTGCTGTACTCCTTGGAAGATGTTAGAGGACGACCCGGAGAGCCCATTACTAGTTTGACACCACTGGGATGGACCTGCATTGGCAACCCCGAGTTACAGGCAGACAGAATTCAAACCAATTTCACATTCCTGGTAAATGACTCACATGAACTGAACAATCTTGTTCGTCGATTCTGGGAAATTGAAGAGCCCAAAGAAATCCAGACTGTCAAACCAGAGGAGAAGCTTGCCGGAGAGAGAGTTGCTGAGACCCTAACCTTTGAAGATGGCCGCTACACCATTGGTTTGCCATGGAAGACCAAAGACCATGAGTTGCCAGATAACTTCAGCATGGCTTTGCGCCGCCTGCAGAACACAGAGAAACGACTTCAGAAATCTCCTGAACTTGGCAAGGCTTACAGTGAAGTGCTTTAGACGTATCAAGCTAAAGGGTACATACGTAAGGTGTCACCAGAAGAAGAGAAGCCTGGACAAGTCTGGTACCTGTCCCACTTTCCAGTTCTGAGGCCAGACAAGTCCACGACAAAGACCCAAATTGTATTTGATGCTTCTGCCAAGTATGAGGAAATGTCTCTCAATGATGTTTTGCTGCAAGGTCCCAAGCTCCAAAATGACCTGTTTGCTGTATTGCTACGGTTTTGACGTGACCCTGTGGCCTTAATGTGTGATATTATGGAAATGTATCTACAGATCAAGTTAAAACCAATCGACCGACCTTATCACCGTTTCCTGTGGTGAAACTTGAACACTCAACAGGATCCTGATGTATTTGAGTTCGACCGTATTGTGTTCGGAGTAAATTCGTCACCATTTCTGGCACCGTTTGTCGCCCAGCAGCATGCTCAGAAACGCTAATCAGAATTTCCCCTTGGAGCTGAGACAGTTTTGAAGTGTACCTATATGGACGACAGCATGGACTCAGTTCCGGATACGAAGATTGGTATTGAATTGTACAAGCAGCTGTCGCAGTTGTGGGCTTCAGCGGGAATGCATGCGAGGAAGTGGCTGTCTAATGTTCCTGAGGTGTTAGAGTGTATCCCATCTGCTGATTGTGTTACGGAGGTTGATCTTGATAGGGGTGAACTGCCTGTTGTGAAGACTCTCGGAGTGTTGTGGTCTCCTAATGAAGACGAGTTCAAGTAGCAAGTGCATCAGCCTAGCGGGGATCACAGCGGTACCAAGCGTGCTTTCCTGAGGAAGATCGCTACCTTGTTTGACCCCCTTGGATTCTTAGCGCCATATGTTGTCCGGGCCAAGATCATTCTTCAAGAGATGTGGGAAAGCGGAGTTGAATGGGATGACTCGGTAGATGAGAGCTTGTCAGGGAAAGCTCGGCAGTGGTTTGAAGAACTTTCTGACCTCCCTCGTCTTCGTATACCTAGATGTCTGCGAACCAGAACTGGAGTCAGAAGTATTACATTACAGACCTTCGTTGATGCATCTGAGGAGGCGTACGGTGCAGCTACATATACAAGACATCTGTACGAAGACGGAACTGTCACTTGTCGTCTTGTAGCTTCGAAAGCAAGGGTTGCGCCCCTTCAAGCTGTCAGTATTCCTCGTCTAGAACTAATGGCTGCAGTGGTTGGACTCCGACTTGCTGAAACTGTCGGGAAGGTTCTGAACATTCCCAAGCATGAGTGGTTATTCTGGTCCGATAGTATGGATGTGCTGTACTGGATCCGTGGCCGGAGTAGAAAATTCAAACCTTTTGTGGCAAATCGTGTGGGTGAAATTCAGTCCTTGACCGACCCAGAACAGTGGAGGCATGTACCGACCAAACAGAATACGGCTGACCTGCTGACGAGGGGACTTAGTGTCTCTGCTCTCATTGAGGAAGAAAAGTGGCGGAAAGGTCCAGCGTTGTTAGTGCAAGAAGAAGCAGAATGGCCTGAAAAGAAGATTGAAACCAAAGTTGTACCAGACATGGAGGTTCGGAAACAGTACCGAGAAAGAGAAGATGTACAGGAGCGCTCATTTGTCTCCACGACCAAAGAGGATCGCTTGGAACCGACCAGATATTCCAGCTGGACTAGGCTCACAAGAGTCTCTGCAACAGTGAACCGTTTCCTGAAAACTGTCGTTTGCCATCGACTCTTCGCAAGAAAGGAACTCTAAGTCCAGAAGAAATTGTCACTTCAGAAATGCCCTTTATTAGGCTTGCTCAACAAGAAGAATTTCAGGAGGAAATCCGTGCGCTGAAGTCAGGAAAAGAACTACCTGGAAGATCAAAGTTGTTGCCTCTGAAGCCAATACTGGATGAAGAAGGAATGCTCGGTTATGATGGGAGACTGAGCTACGTAGACTGCCTACCATGGGAAACCCGCTATCCCATAATTCGTCCCTGAAGTAACCGGGTAACCAAGCTGATCATTAAGGACAATCATGAAAAGAATCAGCATGGAGGAACCAATAAAGTCCTTGCTCAGCTGTCAAGCAGATACTGGATAGTCTCAGCCAGAGAAGCCATCAGAGAGTGGGAGAAAGAGTGTATGCCGTGCAGACGGAGGAAGGTCACTCCTGCAAAACAAATTATGGCCCCATTACCAGAGCTTCGAACTCGGAAGTCCTTGTGTGCCTTCAGCCAGACCTCTATCGACTTTGGTGGACCGTTCTATACCAAGCAAGGAAGAGGGAAGACTCGTCAGAAGAGATCTCTTCTTCAGTCCTTGTGGCCCCCAGTGGGGCATAGGGCCGCACTTATGAAACCTTTCCACATGTCCCTGTTCTTCGCTACTGCCTGTGCCTCTCCCCATGGTAGGCCCATCTCCTTCAATTCCTTTTCTACCGTCTTTCTCCAGGTGGTCTTCGGCCTACCCCTCTTTCTTTTCCCTGCAGGTGTCCATCTTAGGGCAACTTTAGGTATCCTCTCTGGTGACATACGTAGGACATGCCCCAGCCATCTGAGCCGGCGTTTCTTGATTTCCTGCTCCAAACTTGTACATCCGGTCTTCAGATACAAGTCGCTGTTAGAGATTTTGTTGGGCCAAAAGATGTTACAAATCCTTCGCAGACAGTTGTTGTGAAAGACATTGACAGAAGAGATACTTGTGCTTATTCACTTGTCTAGCTACTAGAGCGGTACACCTGGAAGTAGCGTATAGTCTTGATACCAACTCTTTCCTGAATGCATTCTTTCGAATGGCCTCGCGACGTGGCCTTCCAAGAGATGTCCTTTCAGACAATGGGACAAATTTTGTCGGAGCAAACAACGAACTGAAAGAATTAGCAGCCTTAGACAGAGAGAAGATCCAGGAGAGTACAGCGAGTTATGGAGTCAAGTGGCACTTCAATCCGCCTCTTGCCCCACACTTCAGCGGTGTCCATGAAGTGATGATAAAGGCTGCAAAGAAAGCCATCTATGCCATCCTAGGCTGTGCTGATATCACGGATGAAGAACTTCTTAGTGCAGTTGTTGGAGCTGAAGGACTGATAAACTCCCGCCCACTGACCTACCAATCAGTGAATCCACAGGATCCAGTTCCTCTCACTCCCAACCACTTTCTGCAGGGGCAGTTGGGAGGTCGATTCGCGCCAGACGCAGTGGATAGTACAGCTTTCAATCCTCGCAGACGTTGGAGAAGAGTCCAAGAACTTGTTCGCCATTTCTGGCACCGGTGGTTAAGAGAGTGGTTGCCCAGCTTGAACACTAGGAAGAAGTGGTTTCGCGAACAGGAGAACCTTCAAGAAGGAGACGTAGTTATTGTGATGTCACCGGACACCCCAAGGGGACGATGGCCATTGGGGCGCATCACGCAAGTTCATCCTGGAGAAGACGGAAAGGTTCGAGTAGTGGATGTCCAAGTTGGGAAGACTATCATGAGACGGCCGGTGGTGAAGATTTGTCCTCTGGAACATTGTGATTAGGACATATGAACCCTTGTCATTAATAAGAGACAAAGAAACTGTTTTTCAAGGAACTTTATTCAATCGAACTTTTCTGTAGCAAACTTTGCTGTATTTTTTGATATTGTCACATCAAGAAGGGGAGTGTTTAGAAGGACTAAGGACTAGGGACTAGAATTAGGTGTCCTGTGGCCTCGTTACGTCACGGGCATGCGCAAAATTAGCTTACCAGACCACGAGGTTTTTCGACTCGCCATGTTGTTTTCTAGAACTGTGAACCATGAATATGTTGATAAATTAAACGAGTTTAAAGGCATGAACCGACTTTGAACCCGTTCGGAAGAACACGGGATAGATGAAGTAGGCTCGGACCTACTAACGGCGGCTGATGTGGAGGAGCCCACCAGCGGATTGACTAGGTTGTATAAAAAGCTATGGAATGCTGAGAAGTGGCCAGTAATGTTAAGAATCATTGACAGAATATTCAAGAAAGGTGACTTGCGTTCTTGTAACAACTGGAGAGGATTGACTTTGTTACCGGTCATCAGTAAGGTATTCTGCAGGATGCTGCTGAAGCGGATCAAGATGAGTGTAGACAAGAAGTGTGAAACATCAAGAGAAGCTACTGGATACCAAACAAGATTGTGAGAGCGATAGCAGACACAAACGAGGACTTCGAGTGTGCCGTTATCGACGGAAATGAGACAAGACTCGGAATGAGACATGATTCGGTCCGGCGTAAAAGAGGACTGTGTAATGTCAGGATGCTTACTCTTACTGACTATAGAGTGGATCATGAGAAATACAACTGCAAACAAGAGAAGAGGGATACGATGGAACTTCACGGAGATGCTGGAAGATCTTGAAGATCTCGATTTCGCAGACATGCATTGCGCTACTGTCATGCAGGTTTAACGACCCGCGTGAGAAGACTGAGAGATTAACTGAAGTAGCATTAAGAGTGGGTCTGAACCCTAACGCTTGCAGGTGCAAGACGCTAAGAACTAAGTACACTAGAAACAAGAAGACAATCGTGGTGAACGGTGAAAAGGTGGAAGATGTGGAGGAGTTTGCGTAACCAGCAGCCATTGTATACAAAGATGGTGGAGCAGTAGGGACATCAGAAGCAGGCTCCAAAAAGCACAAGGTACATTCCAGTGACTACGGAAGGTGTGGGCAGCAAGAGGAATAGGGAGAACAAACAAGCCACACCGGTTCAGGAGATAAGTTCGCAGTTCCTGGTTCATGGCCGTGAAACATGATCACAAAGCCCGATGAAAGAAAGCTGAACACTTTCCAATACTATTGCCAGAAACGGATATTTAGGATCAGATGGCAGCAAAGGATGACAAACAAGAGAGTGAGACAAATAGCAAAGAGTCAATGACATAAGTTGCGAGGTACGACGAAAGAGGTGAAACTAGTTAGGAAACGTACCCAGGAGACAGTGTGAGAATGATCTTACGACAGCACTGAACGCCACTTTAGCCGTCGCTAACCTTTGTAGACATTAAATTTGCAGCGATCGTTTTTTCCTGGGTCAAATACTTGTACAAAGAATAAATTGTTGTTGTTGTTGCTGTGAAGACAAAGTCTTCGAAAGTATTTTAATTGAAATGGCGAAATACAGTGTGCTGCTAAGCTCTGCTACGAACGGTTCGGAGTGGAATGGACTGACACCGTCACATTATGGGCCTCACTTCCATTAGTATGTAAGTGTGTTCTTTTTCACTTTTCTTTTTTCCTTTTACAAAAAAAAAAATACAAAACGCTTGTTGAAATCTGTGTTAACAAGTACAGCGATCTGTGGCCAAACACCCAAAAAAATAATTTAAACGTATTAATAACTTAGCTTACCTTCCGTCTTCATATCACAATGGGCGAGTGCAGCCATATTGGGTTTTATCGAGCTCAGCCAGTATTTTCCACTGATCGCTTGTCCTTCACTCATCTTTATTTCTTTACAACTTACAGCTGGCAGCTCAGGAATGGATCCAAGGGGCACTGTTAGGTAAAAATAACGTTACCGGCTTAACGGATTTTGACCATATTGAGGGTTTGCCATTAGTTAAAGAGTTTTAAAACTGTCTCGTTGTAGATCTTTTGCAATGATGCCGGGATCAGTGCATCTATTGCCAATTGCCTGCTTTTGTGTCTATACCACACAAGATCAGACGAGAAACATCTCAGGATCTCAGAGGACACTATTCCGGCAGTGGAAGTTCAGCCTGCGCACAGTCTCCTATTTTCGAAGGAAGCAAATGGGAGAGGTCTGTGCGTAGGCTATGGAATTTCAGTAGAGGATTGCTTAACAATCTTCTTTTTCCGTATAAAAACTAGTTTGAGTACCCTTCACTTTTTTTTCGAAATGACTGTTAAGGGACCATTATAAAGCAATTGGGTTTTTCTTTGATTTTAGTCGATAATAATGTTTTGTCATTTCCTTGTAAATACTACATGATTTTAATTAAATCCTTAAGTTTAATTTTGACTTACTTTACTAAACTTAAAAATTGGTATCATATTGAATATTTCTTCCAAACTGCGAAATATATTATTACATATATTTACCTCTATTTTTAGACTTTTTCAGGTACAACTTGGTAATGTCTGTGATAAAGTCTTCGGGTCTCGCCTCTTTCGTGCGGTCGTTAAGCTCGCAGGTGTCTTTTCCCATAAGGTGATTGAGGCTTTGACATCTAGCCTCCATCTTGCATGCGTTTAAACAATGGAAAGAATTTCGAACCTTTAAAGTTTTAAAGACATGTCCTCTTAGTGCCATTTTGTAGAAAGGTTGGACGTCTCCGCATGGATCTTGATCATGACTACATGTGTAGACAGTAGGAGGAAAATGATACAGCCAAATGATGACTGTAACGAACTGAATTAGTTCCATTTCGGTAGAGGGAACGCAAAACCTGAAATTTAGGAAAACAGAGAGGTTATAGTCAAAACAGGTCAAGCTTTAATCCCAGTAGCTCATTAATTTAACTCTTAACTTTTATATGGAGGTCCTTTTCTTTTATATGGAGGTCCCTCATGAAAACCACCCAAGGGTGATGTGGTTTCCTCCTTAAATAAATCTTTCACTTCACTTTCACTTCAATCATTTGATATGTACGCATTTGAATGGCGGCATTGTTGTCAGAAATATCACTGGTGATAAGCCGGACATTTGTCTGACGACATTGTGCGTGAAGAAAGATAAAGGTCTCTGTTGTGAATGACATGACAGGTTGTATCTTTACTCTTTTTATAGATTGCAAAATCATTCGGAATGACTGCCATCTTGGATCCGACATCTTGTATCCGCCATATTGGATTGCCATGCAAAAATAAACTTCAATTTTAAAATCTACTACAAGAAATTTAAAACGTTTTCGTTCAAACGTTAATTTGAGCAGAAAATTCCAAATTTAGAGAAACAATGAGTGTCAAAATATGGTTAATATTGGTAATTGAACTGAGT